>CP106726.1:82378950-82679174 GCA_025506655.1 Gossypium rotundifolium
GTACACCACGACCGAATCCGGTATGTTACAGGGAAAAAGGGTTTGAGAGGTTTAGGTTTCTATTTAAAAGTTGGAAAAAAAACACTTCGCTAGGTTGTGCATTTGAAGAAAAACTTGAGTAGGTTTGATTGAAATTTGATGATGTATTTGAAAACCCGGAAATTTTAAAAACTTACTCCGATGGGTAGACAAAACAGGTTTATCTCGTTAAGAAGTTTGAGTTGTTTATCATTGTTACAAAAACATTTTGTCTTAGTGGAAAATCGTGTTTAAGTTAGAAAACATTTGAGTTCTTCTTTATCCCAAATCTTAGTGTGATACCCGATGGTATAGCTTAAAAACATCGCTTTTGTAGTTTTGAAATTGTCGTCTTTCCAAATATTAGCACATCTTAACCCAATTAATTTGTTAAGGCATAATAAACATTTACTTAAAGCATAAACAAGCAAACCATAATTTTTAAAAAAAAGGCCTTTTACAACCCAAAACAAAACCACATAGAAATAAATAGCTAATGTACCAAATTTTATAAAGTCTGAGCAAATCTTTTATTAAGCATGGCATGAGCACCTCGAGTCCATCCCGGCTCCATGTCCGCGTCTAAGTGCCACCTGAAAAAGTCAAAGGAGAGAGTGAGTCGCAAGACTCAGTGTGTAATTCCCTCTCCGTATAACATGCCAACACACATATCATAATGAATAATGCAAGTAATGCACCGATCCTAGCCAACCATATCACCTTTTCTACCCCGTGTGGTACCAAACCACCGGTGGTGCTAAACCACCGTGACCCAAAGTCACGATATCCATCTGTGGTACCAAACCCACCGTGACCAAGTCACTAATAATCCAATGATGGGGCCAACCCATCGTGTGATACCAAATCACTAGCGACAATCCAGTATCTCATAAGTGGGGCCAACCCACGGTGGTGTCAACCACGGGACGAGTCGCAATGAGGTGCCAAACCTCCGTGTCCCAAAGACACAATGTGATACCAAATCACTTGGTGACCGTAGTCACAAATCCGATGATGGGGCCAACCCATCGTGTGATACCAAATCACCGCATCAATCCCAGATAATGAACTGGGGCCAACCCATCGTGGTACTAAGCCACTGGGACGAGACGCCGAGGTGCCAAACCTCGGTGACCCAAAGTCACAAAATACGTGGTACGAAACCACCGGAGGTGCCAAACCTCCGTGTCCCAAAGACACAGTGTCCCAAAGACACGGATATCATACTCCCTCCTCTCATATCACCCAATCACATATCATACTAGATGCAAAATCGTGCAATCATGCTATCATGCTCACATGCTCAACATGGCATCTCAATGAATATACACCCATAATCATGATATCGTATATCATCACATATTTCATAATGAAACGGACTTACCCGAATCCGTATCCATACCTCAATGGGTATCGAATAGTCAACCACACTGTTTCATTTACACAAACAGGTTATCACATTACTTAGTTAAGATAGTGTGTTGGTTTACACACCTGATATATCGTAAGCCTCAATCCCAAAGAACCCGATCTAAAGCCCTCAATCCTCTTGCTCCTAAAAACAATCGGCCAACTATGGGTTAGTTCCTTAAACCATTCTACCATAACCCTTAAACCAAAGGGTTGCGTTAAGCCTTACCTTAACTTGATTTGGTTTTCCACCCAACTTGGATCCAACAATGGTTTCTCTTAAAACAATCAAGACACCCCGATAAAAGAGCAATTAATCTCTTAACAACTTGACTTAAAGAAAACTAAACGAAATCGAATAAAGACTAGCTCTTACCACTACTTACCGCTTGACTTCTCCAATCGTCGCTCCGTAATCCAAAGGCCCTAAATACAACGATTACCAAAATAAGTGATTAACTCCTTTTAATAGATACCGCAATCACCTTTAACCAAATCGACTTGTCATAGAACAAGGGAAGAAAAGAATAACATTGACTTGCTTACCTTCTCTAGCGATTGAGCAACCACCAAGATTCGACCTTACACAAAGAAAGAAGCAAGAGAAAGTTGTAAAGAAGAAGGAGTTGCTATTCGGCCACAACAGAAATGGGAAAAAGAAGAAGATGCTTTCGGTTTTTGAGAAGAAACGGAAATGGAGGAAGGTATTTTCGGTTTTGGAAGAAGGAAAAAGAGAAGGTGTTTTGAAAAACAACTTTCGGCTATCAAGGCTTCAAAGAAAGAAAGAAAATATATGAGAGAAAGAAAATACTAGTTTCGCTTAGTGAAAATGGAAAAGAAAGAGGAGATAGGAGGTATATGGTTCGCCAAGGTTAGCAAAGAAATAATAGCTTGAGCACTCCAAGAACATTAATTTGCTACTAAAAAATGATTGAAACGACAAGCAAATTCGGCAACACTTGGGGTTTCGGTTTCAAGGATGAATGGCAAAGAAATATGGTTTCGGCTTAGGCTATTTGCAAGTGAAGAGCTTTGCTAGCTTTTGACTAACCGAAATCAGCTTGTTTGACAAAATGGAAGGCTTACCAAAAGACCAAAAGAGAGACTTGTTGACACTTAGCTAAAACCGAAAATGCACAACTTGCCAAAATGAAATTTGACACTCTCCTCCCCAACTTACCAACCGCCAAGCTCCCCAAACACTCCTCAAACCGCCAACCTCCCCATTCACTCCCAAACCACAAATTCAAATCCCTTGACCAAGTCTTCCTCCTATTTTCACTCTCCACCCACCGCTTGAAAGAGTTGACAAAGTCCAAGGCAGAGTTTGAACTGCCTACAACTCTCCTCTCCTTGGTGTCAAAAAGTAAGACAAAAGGGTGGCCACATCGCAGCTTGAACTCAAGACCTCATCCCCCTTGCACTTGACGCCAAACACATGCTCTAAGTGGCGCATGCTTTGCCACTCCACCAACTCCTTTCTTATGCCACAATTCAACAAATAAAATATATAACCCCCAACTCCTTCAGCTCCTATCACCTAAAGCCCAAAAACTAAAATTTTACCACCTACTCAGGCTCACTCCTAGCCTACAACTAAGCCCGGAAAACACACAAACAACAACATAGCGAGCCATTAACATGCAAACAACACCAAAATAAAATAACCCTTATCCCGGGATATTACAGTTCTACCCCCCTTAAAAATAATTTCGACCTCGAAATTACCTGGTCAGAAGAGTTGCGGGTATTGTTGTCTCATCGTATCCTCGGGTTCCCACGCCGCTTCCTCCACGCCATGATTCCGCCAAAGAACCTTAACCAAGGGCATGACTTCTTCGCAGAACCTTCACATCCCGATCTAAAATCAGCAGTGCTCTTCCTCCATGGTCATATCTGGGTTTACCTCAATCTCTCCTCATCGTCACCGTGCGATGGATCGAGCGATAACGCCAAGCATCAAACATGGAACACGTCATGAATTTGACTTAGCTCGGCAACTCGGTGATATGCAATCGGTCCCACTCGCCTCAAGACTTTATACTGCCCAATAAACCTCGGACTTAGCTTGCCTTTCCTCCGAACCTTAATACTTTCTTCCACGGTGAGACCTTCAGAAAACCCGATCTCCCACAAGAATTCAATATCTCTCCGCTTAAGATCGGCATAGGACTTCGTCGGTCGAAGCTTCTTTCAACGAGCTGAATCAACTTAACCTTGTCTTGGTCTCAAAACCAACTCTGGTCCCAACAAGCGACGCTCATTTAACTCGTCCAACAAGTAGGTGAGCGACACTTCCCTACCGTATAACGCTTCAGATGGTGCCATCTTGATGCTCGCTTGGTAGCTATTGTTATAGGCGAACTCAGCTAACGGTAGATACTCCTCCCAACTACCCTCAAGTCCAATACACAACCTCGTAACATGTCCTCCAAGATCAGATAACCCTTTCGATCGCCCGTCATCATGGATGAAATGCCGTCTTTGAAATCCACCTGCACCTGTAGCCCGATACAACGCTTTCGAACCTTGACGTGAATCGGGATCCCTATCTGAGATGATCGATACTGGCACCCCATGTAGTCTCACTATCTCTGAGACATATAGCTTCGCCAACCTCTGAAGTGAGTAATCCACCCTCACCGTAATAAAGTGAGCTGATTTAGTCAGTCGATCCACGATTACCCAAACTGAATCCTTCTTACTCGGTGAAAGCAAGAATCCATCGACGAAATCCATAGTTATCCTTTCCCACTTCCATCGAGGGATCTTTCTTGGTCAAGCAACCAGACGATGAATCGATGCTCACCTTGACTCACGACATGTCGACACTTCCCTACCAACTCGTCACCTCCTTTTTCGCATCTTACCACCAAAACTGTTCTCTCGAGATCCCTATACATTTTGCTACCTCCAGGATGCATAGCGTAGGGGCTGCTATGGGCATCCTCAAGAATCTTTTGCCTTAACTCAGTATCTCTCGGCATACAAGCTTTCCCCTGAAAACACAGGACCCCATCACTAGACAAGCTATAACCCTTCAAACCATCATTCTGTACTTGTGTCCTCTGTGCACTCAAAACCTCATCCAACAACTGCTTTTCTCTCGACTGCTCAACCCAAGTAGGTTTAACTCAGAGTTCGCTGTAATACTCCCGTCATCATACAAACTCATATGAGCAAACAAGACTCTTAAACCAAACAACCTTACGACTCAACGCGTTCGCACAACGTTAGCCTTGCCGGATGATACTCAATTGAGCAATCGTAGTCTTTCAAAGCTCAATCCATCTGCGGCGCCTCGATTCAAGTCTTTACGAGTCAAGGTACTTTAGACTCTTGTGGTCAGATAGACTATCGATCTCTCTCCGCATAAGTAATGCCTCCATATCTTTAAGGCAAATACTACGATCGCTAACTCCGGATCATGCGTTGATAATTTACCTCATGTGGCCTCAGCTGCCGAGATGCGTAAGCCACAACCTTCCCTTCTTGCATCAGCACACAATCCAATCCTGTATGTGATGCATCGCAATACACTGTGAATTCCTTACCGACCAAAGTTGAATCGTAACCGGAGCTTCATCAAAATCTTCTTCAACTTATCGAAGCTCTCCTGCTGCTTCTCAGTCCAAATAAACGGAACCCCTTTTCTCAATAATTTAGTCATCGGTGCTGCGATCAATGAGAAACCCTCTACAAATCTTCGGTAGTATCCTGCCAAGCCTAGAAAACTCCGAATCTCACCATCGACTTGGGAAGCTTCCAATCCAAAATCGCCTCTATCTTACGAGGTCCACTCTAATCCCTCGGTAGATACTACATGACCCAAGAACGTCACCTCCCTAAGCCAGAACTCGCATTTACTGAACTTCGCATAGAGCTGTTTCTCCCTTAGGATCTGCAATACCACCCGCAAATGAGCATCATGTTCCTCCTCAGTCCTTGAATATACCAAGATGTCGTCGATAAAAACCACTACGAACTGATCTAGATACTGTTGGAACACCCTATTCATCAGATCCATGAAGGCCACCGGCGCGTTAGTCAACCCGAACGGCATAACTAAGAACTCAAAGTGCCCATACCGAGTACGAAATGCCATATTACAGATATCCGCCTCCTTTACCCTTAACTGGTGATACCCAGACCTTAAGTTGATCTTCGAGAAAGTCGACGCCCCCTTCAGCTGATCAAACAAGTCATCTATCCGAGGTAGTGGATACTTGTTTTTATCGTCACTTATTCGGCCATGATAGTTTATACACATCCACATAGTACCGTCTTTCTTCTTGACAAAGAGTACCGCGCTCCCAAGGCGTAAATACTTGGCTCGATAAAGCCTCGTCCAAAACTCGGATCCGAGCCTTAAGCTTCACTAACTCTTTAGGTGCCATCACACGGAGCAATGGATATTGGCGCAGCCCGTAATGTATCTATCCCGAACTCTACCTCCGAATCGGTGGCAAACCCGTAAGCTCCTCAGAAACACATCATAAATTTCTAATCGTCCGAACTGTCTCCACAAGCAGACTCTTTAGCCTCCAAGGCATACACATACCACATATGCTTCATGTTCTTTCTCGACCATCTTCTCGACTTTCAGAGCGAGATACCACATTGGATGATAATTCCTCCTATTACCGCTCAAAACTACCTCATCACCTCGGTGTGTTTCGTAACCATGCGCTTAGTGCATGATTCAACTTCACTGGTGTTTAACCACCACCATCCCAAGAATCGATCGAACTCCCAAACGGCAGCTCCATCGATCACCTCAAATACTACCCCTTGAGTTCTAGAGGTACGCCTATACAGCTTTATCTACCACTACAGAGTGACCTAGAGGGCTTATTACAGGTCATCCGCCTAGAAGATATCTCAGAGTCTAAATCCATGGTCTTCACTATGCTACTTGCAATATATGAATGTGTTGAGCCTAGGAGAGTTGAGCCCAATGGGCCTTAGGCGTAGTAGTATTTAAATTTTTAGAGAATAAGAGATCGGCTTAAATGCAAGTTAGGCCTATTGAATAAGTGATTTTGGAAGGTTAGAGGGCCTCTATGAAGTCTTGGGATCAAATATTGGCTTTGGGGAAATTTTGGTTTTAGGTGAAAAAAACCATGGAAGTTGGCAGATAGGCCTTAAGAATAAAATATGGAGGAAAATGACACAAGTAGAGTGTGTGGTGTAGTGGCAAAGTGACGCCACATAGAGACAAGGGAGTGACGCCACAAGGAAGGAAGGAAGTCCAAGGTTCAAGTCTTGGCTTTTGCATTTTGGTTTCTTTTGCTTGGACCTTAGAATTTGGCCCATAGTTTATATTTAGTTGCGATGGTTTAAGACACAAGAGGAGCTTGTGGCCAAGTGGTTAGCGGCGGATTATGATGCAAGGGAGCCTAGGTTCAATCTCATGAGAAGCAAGGAGTATTTATTTTATGGTTTGGACGGCAAGAGTTTCATTGGATTTAAACTCTCTTGACGAAGGATCCCACATCTGAAAGACACAAAGAATGAAGGTGAAGAGCTAGCTATATAAGGAGCATCCTAGAGGAGAGTAAACACATCTTGGAGGCGTTTGGGCACAAGAGTGATCGGAGCGCAGATCAGCCCCTGTAATCCTATCGAGGAAGGCGAACCTTTTAGGAGGCGATAGTCAAGATTTGCGTAGTGATCTACCGAGATTTGGAGACTTGAGACTTTTAGGAGCCACGTGTGATTTCGGGTTTAGTCAACTATGCTAATCAAAGCGTAATCATCGCACTGTTTCTCCGATTAATTTTTATTAATGTGTATACTTGAGTATGATGTGTGATAGCCGACAATAAAGGCTAAAGTGATGGATACCCATGTGTGGGGTAATCGGTTAATGTGTTAGTAAATTGTGCTATTAAATTATTTATGGTGCTGTGTGATATAATAATGAGCATGTGAGGTATACTCATTCGATATGATGATTTGACATGATACATTTGCATATTTGCATGGGGATTGGTTTTGATCAAGGAAGGACGGTGTACATATTATGTACGTGGTCTAATGTTAGCCTCGTGTTACATTAGCGCTTGATGATTAGTCGTGTGCTTCATCAAGGAGATGTTGGCTAGGTGCCCATCTCGGCGGTTGATAGTCGAGTGCATCACCGTAGACGGATTAATGTTGGGATCACTTATGTGATCGGTGGCTCTGCCACGACCTTGAGCAAACAAGTCCGCCAAGGTAGGATTTGAGGATCACGATGTGATCGGTGGCTCACCACGGCCTTGTGCAGCAGTGTCCGCCGAGGTAGGATATATGGGATCACTTTGTTGTGATCGGTGGATTAGCCACGACCAAGGTGGAGTCTGCTAAGGTTGGTGTAATGGATGGACTTAGGTTGGTGGGATACATTTGGCATGACTCGTTGCATGGATCGTGTGGATATGGGTCAAGCCCATACGTGTGGAAACATGTGTAATGATTATGCACTGAGTCTGTGGACTCACTCAATTTTTCTTAACCATTTTAGGTGATTCATGAGCTTGGACCGGGTTGGAGTGGATCTGAGGTGGCCATCGTAAAAGAGATTTTGATTATTTTACGCATTTTGAAATCAAGTATTTTGTTTAAATATTGGGTTGTAATAAGGGCCTTGTTATTATTTTTGGTATTATTTTATTATGGGCTTAATTTAATTAAATTACTATGTGAAGATGATTTTATTTTTAGCCACCTATTTATTCAAAGTATATACATAAAAGTTTTAATTTGGACATTTTATAATAACAAAGTTTTACTTATAATTTTAAATGGACATGGTTTTCAAAAGTTAACAAATTTACATGTTTTATTCTAAAGTCAAAAGATTTTCAACCGTTCTTCCGCAAGTGACATACCAGATCCCGTCGGGGCTTGTAAATTTGGGTTTGGGTGTTACAATAAGAGATAGAGTTTGTTTTCACAAACACATCCTATAGTCTCAATCTCTATAGTTTCAACACCTAAAACTAGAAGTTCTAGGGTGTTCCTATGATCATATCACAATAATAATTATTGAGTATACGAATACTTACTTGACTTGGTGCCGGATGCTCGTGGTGCCATACTACCTTTAACACATAAATTCTATAGATTCAAAACAATTTTAAACGAAAATTTGTTATTGAACCCAAACCACAGCCGAGTTTTGAAACTGGCTTTGATACCATAAAATGTAACACCATAAACTCGGTCTATGCATTAAGACCAGATTTGACATGTCACACAAATTGAACATACGTATAGTCTTTTAAAGATTCAAAGAAAACGGATTTTCAAAAAGATTTTGAAAAGGTGTTTATTGAAAGTCGAGGTTGATTGTTAAATCTAATAATTTGAGACGTAAAATTTATAATTTAAAAGATAAGAAAAATTTATTTAATGTTTCGAGAATTTAAGAGAGTTCAAGAAATTTTAAAAACAAAGATTTTAAAAGAATTGTTACAAAGAAACTTTCGAGTTAAAATATTTAAGAGTGAAAACCCCTTTTTTGCACCTTTATTTACTGGAAAACATTTATTTCTATTTTAGAAAAATAAAATCCCACTTAAGTACTTTAAAGCATATCATAGAATCCATCCATAGGTAAAACATCCATAAAATTTAACTTGAGGCCTTATTACAACATAACTTAAATAGAAAATATTAAAAGTACTTTAAAGAAATCTGAAATTTAAATAACCCATTATTCGTAGTATGGTCTCCACTGATTCGTCCCAGGCCCAAGCCTCCGTCACTGATCATTACCTGAGAAGGGTAAAGAAAACGGGGTGAGTTACTTAGAACTCAATGTGTAACTCACTTACCATAGTCCACTGGGCCAAAACCATTTAAGCATTTATTCGGGCCTGAGCCTATTACAAATATAACAATTTAACATGTATAGAATGCATGTGATATGCAATTCCCAAAACCAAACCTAAATTTCCACCCGCTACACACCATCCGTACCAACCAACACACCTGTGGGGAGCTTTAGTCACCCACCCTACCAACACACCAAACTGGGCATTAAGCCATATATCAAACTAGGCATAAAGCCATATATCAAACTGGGCATAAAGCCATCAGAATTTTGTAGCAAAGCTACCAGAACTTCTTTTCATCAAAATAGCCCAACCCATGAAATTATGTATATAATATGCATAACAATCCATTCATATAATTATTCCAACATAAGACCCATTATAAAAGTTATTACAATCTGGCCCATTTCACATTTTGGCCAACATAATCTAATATCACATTTGGCCCATTTAGCAAATATCAAATATAGCCCATTTATCAAATATCATATATGGCCCATTTATCAAATATCACATATGGCCCATTTATCAAATATCACATATGGCCCATTTATCAAATATCACATATGGCCCATTTATCAAATATCACATATGGCCCATTTATCAAATATCACTTTTATCGATTTAGCCCATTAAGGGCAATTTCAAAATTTTCACAATCTTAATACTGATTTCATAGTTTTTACCATTAAAGTGTTAAATATACCATTTTACCCGATTTCATCAACTTTGCGATTTTAATCTAGCTATTAATACGATGTGGTTATCTAACCCGCGAGATACGGTGTGAGATTACACACCTAATTATGGTGAGCTCTACACTTTCCTGATCGTCGACACCTAGAAATGTTATAACTCTCGATTAGAACACTTAACACTTAAAATAAATCTATTCTAAGATAAGCAGTCAAAATTTTTACCCTCGAAAACTCAAACAACTACTATTTGTCGGTTCTCCCCAGTTGACGGTTCACAACCCGTGGAAAATCCCAGATCGTTGGTCCCTCACGACTACGAACAACCTCGAATAATTGATTTTTATCGGATGAGGGTCCACAACCCGGTGGAAAATCTCAGATTGCCGAAACTGCCCTTCGCTTGAATCTAGAAGGAATAGCGAATCCGCCTCTCTTTCGATCACTATTCACCACCCTTTTTGATCCTATCTTGCTTGCCTCCATTGACAAAAGAATATTAGTCCAACTAATATTTCGAAAATTAAGACAATTGATTTTAAGGGGCGAAATCGGCTTACCACAAAATCCTTACGTCCAAAGGATGAAAATCAAGCGATAACGTCCCTAAAGTAACATCGGTTAGTAAACCCCATCATTAGTGAAATAATGAGTAAAATAGAATCCTTGATAGAAACCCTTACCTTAAAATTTTGGACTGAATCCTAGCGATTCATGATGATTTTGAACACTCCAAGTTCCGGCCTTCCACTAAGTTTTTATGATGGAGAAAAAGATTTGAATGAGATATGGTGTGATAATGATCTCGATCCAAAAAGACCATCCCACACCAACATGTAAATTCAGCGCAAAGGAGAAGGGAAAAAATAAAAAATACTAAAGAATTATACTAGCCACTTACCGAGTGATCAAAGTGTGAGAAGAAAAGAATGAAATGATTTGAGAAGAAGATAAGTGTAGTAAAATATTCGGCTATAAAGAAAAAAAATTAAAGGAGATGGTGTTAGCAATATTCGGCCATGGAGGAAAAGAAAAGGGAGAAAATGTTGGATAGATTTTGTAAGAAGAAGGAGATGAAATAAAAGTATAGGACAATTAGGTGTTTCGGTTTTGGTTCATTTCAAGAATGAAAGATGAACAAAGAGAGGGGTTTGAGGCTATAGAGCATTCGGCAATGGAGAAAGAAAAGAAAAAGAAAATGGCCTTCCAAGGTGTTATGGTTAAGCACTAGGAAGAAATGACTTGAAAGAATAGGCAAAATAAGACCAAAATGGTCAAAAATATGAATAACTAAAAGAAAACAAAAGATGCTTACCTAATGCTCAAAGTGCATTCGGCTAGGGAGAGAAAAGATGAAGAGAAAATGTTTTGAGAGATAACAAAAATGACCAAAAAGAAATGTGCCCAACAAGCACCTATCCTTACTCAAAAGTCTTCAAATATTCAGTCACCCCCCTAGCCCCTAAAACCGTCCAAGTTCATGGACACAAGGTTAAAGTTTGGCCAATCCAAGCTTTCCAAAACACCATCTTTGTAAAGTGCCTTGTGTCCCCCCTACATACCATAACCTCATGATTCCCTACCTTAAGTTTACACTTGCCTTTTTCCCTTAGCCACCTTTCCAAAAAAAATAAAGTATAAGATACCATAAATACTAGCTTGACCGACACTATGAAGATGGGAAGCAAAATAAAATTTCACATGCATAACAAGGATTCGAACCTATTCCTCAAGCAAACACTCATGGCGCCATATCCCTTTACTACTTGCTCATCTTATGCTAACTTAAACCTCTTAATTACCTTAAGCATTGAGGTTACTTGATCCACTTCAATAAAGTACTATTTACCAAAATTTATTCCAAAATCCAATTAAATCCCGAGCCTTCTCGAGACTATTAAAACACACACATTGAATCATTTCACTAGCTAAGCACCAAAATTATGCAACATATCAATTCTCAAATTTTTTTCAAATTTTTTTTAGGATGTTACAGTCATTCCTGACGTTGCAGGAAGCAAATCAAAGACATCAACCTTACTTCTCTGAGAAGAGCATGCTAAGAGACAACAGACTAAAAATGGTGGATATTGAAACACCACAAACCCGGCCCACAAGCCTTGACTGGATCTGGTATGTTCACCAGTGTAAACCGTTTCAAATTCTTTGTTGCTTAGGAAAAACTTGTGTGTTTTGGAAGAAAGATTGTTTGGGTTGGACTTGAGTTGAAAACAAGTTTATTTCATTAATAAAATCCTTTACTTTAGGTGACAAAACGTTTAGGCTTTGTTTTAAAATAGATTTACTTAATCTTTTAATACATAAAAGTTTGTAAGCTTAATAAATAAAAGCAACGTAAAGTAGTGCTACTATGGCCTTATTACATCAAATAATTTCCAAAATTTAAGTTCAAAATACTTAAAATAAAATAGTCCAAATAAAATAGATGAACTTCTTGTCGAGCATGGCCATCCCTAAGCATCTGCGGCGGGTCCATTCTTTGTTAGTCACACGAAAAAGTAGTCCCACAAGGGGTGAGTCAACAGACTCAATGTGTAACCAACACTAAAATTTAACAATTTAGGCATATGTTCACATATTACATGCATATTCATATAACAGATAGGTAGTAATGATGCAACCCAAACCCAAACCTATATGCCATCCGCTACACACCACCCGTACCATCCTGCACACCGTGAGGACTACTAAGTCAACCCTCCATCTGCTACACACCATCGAAGGCAGTCGCTGCAGTCGACGTGCTCATCGCCCTTATAAAATTCGTGGTCTTAGGTCACCATATTCAGATATCGTGGTCTTAGGTCACCACATTCAGTTATCGTGGTCTTAGGTCACCACATTCAGATATCGTGGTCTTAGGTCACCACATTCAGATATCGTGGTCTTAGGTCACCACACTATCATACACATTATGCAATATCATGCCTTAATTCACATTCTTATCACTTTTCACTTGTTAAAAATAACATATATTCATAATCCTAGTAGGAGTAGGAAACGTACCTGAGTACTTTGTACCATAACATGGTACCTTAGCCATATTCACATTCTTATAAACATGCACATATTAATTATTGCCATAAATCTTATTAAAAAGTAGTGTGGGGTACACACCTGATTCGCTTAACAATTTCACTGAAATCCTAAAATCTGATCAAAAGCCTTAGATCTCAAGTCCCTACATTCAGCCAACTTAATATGCTAGCATAAAGCCTATTCGGCCATAAATCCCAATCCTAGTAGACTTGTACACTTAAAACCTACCTTGTTGCCGATTGACTTAAGAATCAAGTCCCGAAACTTTGTTGTATTCCTTCTTGCATTCGGCCAAACATTAAATCACACCATAGGTTAGTTTTGGCTCTTTAAACAATTATGAAATAGATCTAGCTATCAAAACAGGCCTATGGCCGATTGTATTTAGGCACATACCTTGCGATTTCCAAATCCCGAAACTCACCGAATAACTAGGGAACACGCGGCCTATAGTGCACCTTCGGGAAAAGAACTTCTCCTTCCTAGTAATTGGCTGATCCTTAGATCTATTAACTTGTTAGTTTCGGCTATTTTGAATAAATATGAACTAGATCTAAAACACCAAAAATAGGCCTTGGCCGAATATTCACATGGACTTACCTTGGAATTCTCAAATCCCAGAATGTTGTAGACTCCCTACTAAACTTTTGTTAGAATCAGTTTTATGAATAGATTTAGGAAACTGGCCTTTGGCCGAATAACTCACCTTGGATCCTTGAAAGTCCTGAAAGATCTCCTCTTGGTAGTTGATAACTCCTAAATCCCGAAGCCTTCTTTCCAAGTTTCGACTAACACAATAATGGGGTTAGATTTCCTAGTTTCGGTTTTAATCTTAGAAGAAAAAGAATGAAACTGAATGAGATCTTACCCTTACTTTAGAGATCGTCAATCCTTGCTTGAACCTTTAGCAATATTCGGCTATGGACTTGATAATAGCAAGTTTTCGGCTTTTGGAACTTAACAAGAAATTGGCTAAAGGTTATCTGTGTTGTCGGTTTATCAAAAGAAAAGAGAGGGGAAAGAGTCCCTTGAGAATTCGGCAAAAAGTGAACTAAGAAGAGGGGGAATTCGGCTAGAACAATTAGAAAAGAAAGAACAAGAAGATGATAGCTTAGAGAGAAAAGAGTTAGCAAAAGAGAGGCAAGTTGGCTAAATGAAATTCGGCTGCCCCTCCTATACATACCTAGCCGAATTTGTCACTAAGACCCCCTTGGACGGCCAACTCTTCTCCTCCTCATCAAATCCCAAATTTTTCTCCTCTTATCACCTTATCAAAAATTAAAAAAAATCCATTGTTTATCACCTAGCTTTGCCGAATTTTAGAGCAAATTAAACTCCTCCCTCCTAGTGCCTTAATGCTGTCCACTTCTCCCTCTTCATGTTGGAAAAAATAAACTCCTTTTGTTTACCATGTGGCTCGAACCTAGGCCCATTTGCATAGCTTGTGGCGTCACTTACCTGGGCCTTAAGTGCTGCCTCCAAGCCACTTAAACAAGCCTATGTTTGTCTCAAATTTCTTCTATTAATTTTCTTAAAGCCACCTTGTTTTAGTTTCCTCTTTTAACTTATCATTTCCAAAACATTAACTTACATTTCCAAGTTTCCAAAATGTTCACTTTCCTCTTTTATACTTAACATTTCCAAGTTTCCAAAATGTTCACTTTCCTCTTTTATACTTAACATTTCCAAGTTTCCAAAATGTTCACTTTCCTCTTTTAAACTTCATTTCCAAGTTTCCAAAAATGTTCACCATACATTCATAATACATAAGACATGCCATTTCATATAATTAAATCAAAAATACATAGGCCCATTTTCAGGATGTTACAGTTCTACCCCCTTAAAATAATTTCGTCCTCGAAATTGCCTGGCTAAAATAAATGAGGGTATTGCTGTCGCATTGCCTCTTCTGGCTCCCACGAAGCTTCCTCCGATCCATGATTGCGCCACAACACTTTGACTAGGGGAACTGACTTCCTCCGTAATATTTTCACGTCTCGTTCCAAGATCTGAATTGGCTCTTCCTCATAGGATAAGTCTGTCCTTAGCTCCACTTCTTCAACTGGTACCACATGAGATGGTTCCGATCGGTAGCGACGTAGCATGGATACATGGAATACGTCGTGCATTTGCTGCAACTCAGGTGGCAATTCCAACTGATATGCCACTGGTCCAACTCGCTTTAACACTCGATAGGGTGGTCCTATAAACCTTGGGCTTTGCTTCCCTTTCTGACCAAATCTCATCACCTTCTTCCAAGGCGAAACCTTAAGAAATACTTGGTCTCCCACATCAAATTCAATCTCCTTTCGTTTGAGATCTGCATATGATTTTTGTCTATCGGATGCTTCCTTTAATCGTGCTCGAATTATCTCAACCTTTTCTTCAGATTCTGCCACTAACTCTGTACCCAAAACTCGACGTTCTCCCAATTCCATCCAACATGTAGGAGTTCGACACTTCCGACCATACAGCGCTTCATAAGGTGCCATTCGAATACTTGCCTGATAGCTATTGTTGTAGGCAAACTCTGCTAAAGGCAAATACTCCTCCCAACTTCCTCTGAAATCCATCACACGGCCCCTCAACATATCCTCCAATACTTGGATTACCCGTTTAGATTGCCCGTCCGACTGAGGATGAAAGGCTGTAGTGAAATCCAACTTAGTGCCTAAAGCTTGATGAAGTGCCCTCCAAAACCGAGACATAAATCTTGGGTCTTTATCCGAAATGATAGACACCGGCACTCCATGTAGCCTCATAATTTCTGCCACATATAATTTAGCTAATTTCTGAAGAGAATAATCAACCCTTACCGGGATAAAGTACGCGGACTTGGTCAAACGGTCCACTGTTACCTATACCGAGTCCTTCTTAGTAGGCATAAGGGGAAGCCCACTAACGAAGTTCATGGTAATTCTTTCCCACTTCCACTGCGAAATCTCGATTGGCTGAAGCAATCCCGATGGAACTTGGTGTTCAGCCTTAACTTGCTGACACGTCAAACATTTGCCAACGAGTTCAGTAACTTCTTTCTTCAGACTAGGCCACTAAAACTGTTCTCTTAAGTCTCTGTACAACTTAGTGCCTCCAGGATGCATAGCATAAGGGCTACTATGCGACTCCTGAAGAATCCTTCGCCTAAGTTCCTTATCCTTAGGCATACAGACCTTGCTCTTGAAACACAACACTCCTTCGCCATTAATGCCATAATCTTCCAACTCTCCATTCTGCACTTGTTGTAGCTTAGCACTTAAGTGCTCATCAGCCAACTGTCCCTCTTTCACTTCATTCAACCACGTCGGCTTGACTTGCAACTCTACCAACAGGCTTCCATCATCATACAAACTTAAATGGGCGAACATTGCCCTCAGATCCGACACCACCTTCTGACTTAGGGCATCCGCCACTACATTCGCCTTGCTCAGGTGATATTCTATCGAACAGTCATAGTCCTTCAACAATTCAACCCACCTTCGCTGCCTCAAGTTTAACTCCTTCTGAGTCAGCAAATACTTAAGGCTCTTGTGGTCTTTGTAGATCGTTGACTTTTCGCCATAAAGGTAGTGCCTCTATACCTTAAGAGCGAAAACCACTGCTGCTAATTCCAAGTCATGCGTCGGGTAGTTTACCTCATGTGGCCTCAACTGTCGGGATGCATATACGACTACCTTCTCGTCTTGCATCAATATGCAACCCAAACCTGTATGGCAAGCGTCACAATACACCGTAAAATCCTTTCCTGCCTCAGGCTGAATCAACACTGGGGCTTCCGTTAAAACCTTCTTAAGCTTCTCAAAGCTCTCCTGCTGCTTATCCGTCCATACAAAGGGTACTTTCTTCCTTAACAACTTTGTTAAAGGCGCGACTATTGACGAAAATCCTTCTACAAACCTTCTATAATAGCCTGCCAATCCCAAGAAACTACGAATCTCTGCCATTGACTTAGGTGGTTTCCAATCCAACACTGTTTCAATTTTCTTAGGATCCATCCTTATTCCTTCAGCAGACACCACGTGCCCTAAGAAAGAAACTTCCCTGAGCCAAAATTCACACTTTCTGAATTTGGCATAAAGCTTCTTCTCCCTCAATACTTACAACACAATTCGGAGATACTCATCATGCTCCTCCTCAGTCTTGGAGTATACGAGGATGTCGTCGATGAACACCACGGCGAACCTATCCAAGTAAGGTTGAAAAACCCAGTTCATCATATCCATGAACGCGTTTGGGGCATTGGTCAACCCAAATGGCATTACTATAAACTCAAAATGGCCGTATCTTGTCCTAAAGGCTATCTTATGGACATTCGCCTCCTTTACCTTCAACTGATGATATCCCGACCGTAAGTCGATCTTTGAGAACACTGTCGCCCCTTTAAGTTGATCGAACAAGTCATCAATCCTTGGCAAAGGATACTTGTTCTTGATGGTCAGCTTATTCAACTGACGATAGTCTATGCACATATGCATAGTTTCGCCCTTCTTCTTCACAAATAGGATCGGTGCTCCCCATGGAGACACACTGGGTCGAATAAACCCACGATCCAACAATTCTTGGATTTGAGCCTTAAGCTCCACCAACTCCTTTGGTGCCATCCTGTATGGAGTGATTGACACAGGAGCTGTTCCCGGTAGTAAGTCTATTCCAAATTCCACCTCCCTATCTGGGGGTATTCCTGGTAATTCCTCTGGGAACACATCCTCAAAGTCCCTTACAGTTCTAACTCCACTGATACCTCCTTCCTT
Organism: Gossypium rotundifolium; assembly: GCA_025506655.1. Lineage (NCBI taxonomy): Eukaryota > Viridiplantae > Streptophyta > Magnoliopsida > Malvales > Malvaceae > Gossypium > Gossypium rotundifolium. Next base: position 82,396,705 of record CP106726.1, read on the forward strand.
TCCATCTAACGCACTTACAAAGGCTAAGAACGCCCTGCACCCTTTGCGAACCATCTTCTCCGCCTTCAATGCCAAAACTACGTTAGACAAGTAGTTTCTTCTTTCTCCTATCATTACTACCACTTCATCTTCTGGGGTCCTTAGTTCCATTCGTTTAGCCGCATAATCCAACAAGGCCCGGTGCTCTACTAACCAATCCATACCAAGTATGAGGTCAAATTCTCTGAAGGGTAACTCCATTAAGTCAGCCCGAAAGCTCACTCCCTGAATTTCTAGGGATACATTCCGAAAGATCTTATCCACTACTACAGTTTGGCCTAATGGGCTTACTACAGTCATTTCCCTATCAGAGAGTTTAGAGTCTAGGCCTAGTGTTTCAACTACACTACAGGCAACTTAAGAATGGGTCGAGCCCACATCAATAAGAGCAAAATAGGGCTTGCCATGAATGAGGAACGTACTGGTTATGACGTCCGACGTGTCTCCATCCTCCCTACGGTGAACCGCATAAACCAAACCCGGCTGCCTTGCGTTAATATTAGCAGCACCTCGGCCTGGTGTTCCACGTCTTCTACTAGCACCATTTCCTCTATTATTTAGACCACGACCTCGTTGAGGCTGCTGTCCACCTCTACCAGCCTGATTAACATTCTGAGCTACTGGTTGCTTTTCATCTGGTCTCTTTAGACAGTCCTTGATCATATGGTCCTTTGACCCACATCTGAAACACCCACCTGTCTTTTTATAGCATTCACCTAAATGTTTCTTCCCACACTGATCACAAGGACGACATCGCCTCCTGCACTAACTTGTCGACCCATGCCCATCGCCTCTAGGCCTTTTCTGCACATTTCTCGACGATCTTGATGACCCATAACCCCTCTTGGGTCTATTCCTATCAGAGCTCTACTTAACCAAGTCCTTGATTCCCTCATCTACCTTAGCCTTTTCTACCAACGTGAAAAACTTCTGCTCCTAATGTGGAGCTATCAATAACCTTAGGTCATCCCTTAAATCGTCTTCGAACTAAACACACCGCTCATGCTTCGTAGCCAATACTCCTTGAGCATATCGGCTTAACCTCAGAAATTCAGCTTCATATGCTGCTACAGACTTGTTCCATTGAACTAGCCCCAAAAATGCCTTCCTCTGCTCATCAATATAGCGTGTGCCGGCATACTTCTTCTGATACGCTGTCTTAACATAATCCCAGGTCAAATCCTCAGCTGTAGCACCATCCCGAACTGTTAACCACCATTGATGCACTTCATCGCATAACAGTGCCACCATTCCTTTCAACTTCTCCTCAGGGGTCAAATCGAGCTTATCCATAATACGCGATGCGCCTCAACCAAGATTCAAATGTCTTTGGGTGCCACACGAGATACTCCATGAACACCTCATTTCTGTTGACTCTGAGTCGCTCGAGTCTGATTTTGAGCTCCCACATTCCCTCCAAAGACCACCACCATTTCAAGAACTCGCAGATAGCTCGCGATATAAAGATCATCCCCGTCGAGCTTGCGCTCGACACCAATAAATGGGGGTGGTGGTGGCGGTGGTAACTCATTGTCAGACCCTTGACTCGATCTAACGGGTTCTGACACAGTCATTCTTCTTCTACCGCATCCATGACGACCGCGTCCTCTAGAACTCATATTTAACGATGCGCTTTAATCTGATTTAAGAAAGTTTTATGAATTAGCCCTTATTCCACTGATTATCCACGAAGAAGTTTTATGAAAAGAATTTTAGGAGTGGTTCTTTCGTATTCATACATGCACACAGTCTTTACATTCATACATTCATCAATCAATTACAAACTTTCGTTCATTCAGAGAAATGTTGTAGTTTTTATTGTTGTTGTTTTTCCACTACCCAGGGGTATTTTCGTAATTTGTCCTACAGGGGTATTTTTGTAACTTGTCAAAATAAGGTTCCTTGGTGATTTTGTCAACAAGGGTATTTTAGTAATTTTTGAAATCCCGGGGGTATTTTGGAAAATTTTGAAATCTGAGGGTATTTTGGTAATTAACCCAGGTAAATTTGTAAATCTTAATAAATCGAGGGTACTTTGAAATTTTACAAAACTTGAAGGTTGTTTCTGAGAATTTGTTTTCTAAATCGGTGTTGTAGCGAAATTTTTGAAGATCGAGGTCATTTTGGTAATTTCGCAGTTAGGGTAATTCGTAATTTTCCAAAATTAAGGTATTTTGATATTTTGCAAATTAGGGTTTTGAACATTTTATAAAATAATGAAATTTTGATAAGAACTACGGTATTTGGAAATTTCATAAACTAATGGCATTTTGTAAATTTACCACTACGGGTATTTTAGTAAATTTGTAAATCGAAAATATTTTAGGAAAATTTATAAAATAATCTTTTCAAATCAAGAGGGTAATTTAGAAATTTTAAAACTAGGGTTTCCATAAAAATACTGCTAGTCCCTTTCGGGTTTTAGTTAGGGTTTAGCAGTGATTAAATCCTCTTGGTTAGGGTGAACCGTAGCTACGCACTGTAGGATTCGAGTGGAGAGGAGGTGAGTCACTAGGGCGCTTAAATACCAAGCTCCCACCGAAACCAATCTTAAACATGCATTACCATGGTTGCCACACCCTAACTCGGCGACTTAATCATGGGTTTGTTTAGTTAGGCATTTAAGTCTTATGTATTTGTTGGGGTATACTAGTCCTAAGGTTTAAGTACTTAATCTCTATTCTACGTTCCATTCCATTTCTACCCTTCTACAAATCATAATATAAATCACACAAAGGATTGGAGTACTTACCTGGTAGACTTCAGGTCGGAGACTTAGTGGGCCATGCCAAAAAATCCTACTTAATTCACAAAAATTCTTTTTGGGCTTAACTTTGAAAACATTTTAGGCCTTAAACCCAAGGCCGAGAGTTTAAAACTGGGCTCTGATACCAAATTGAAACACCCCAAACCCGGCCCACGAGCTTTGACCGGATCTGGTATGTTCCCCTGTGTAAACCGTTTCAAATTATTTGTTGCTTAGGAAAAACTTGTGTGTTTTGGAAGAAAGATTGTTTGGGTTGGACTTGAGTTGAAAACAAGTTTATTTCATTAATAAAATCCTTTACTTTAGGTGACAAAACGTTTAGGCTTTGTTTTAAAATAGATTTACTTAATCTTTTAATACATAAAAGTTTGTAAGCTTAATAAATAAAAGCAACGTAAAGTAGTGCTACTATGGCCTTATTACATCAAATAATTTCCAAAATTTAAATTCAAAATACTTAAAATGAAATAGTCCAAATAAAAATATATGAACTTCTTGCTGAGCATGGCCATCCCTAAGCATCTGCCACCGGTCCATTCTTGTTAGTCACCGAAAAGTAATCCCACAAGGGTGAGTCAATGACCCAATGTGTAACCAACACTAAAATTTAACAATTTAGGCATATGTTCACATATTACATGCATAGTCATATAAGCAGATAGGTAGTAATGATGCAACCGAACCCAAACCTATATGCCATCCGCTACACACCACCGTGCCATCACACTTTGCAAGTGGGGACTACTAAGTCAACCCTCCATCCGCTACACACCATCGAAGGCGTCATTGCGATCGGCGTGCTCATCGCCCTTATAAAATTCGTGGTCTTAGGTCACCACATTCAGATATCGTGGTCTTAGGTCACCATATTCAGTTATCGTGGTCTTAGGTCATCACATTCAGATATCGTGGTCTTAGGTCACCACATTTACTTCCCCTTTTCATATAACCCTTATGCCTCCATATATCATACACATTATGCAATATCATGCCTTAATTCACATTCTTATCACTTTTCACATGTTAAAAATAACATATATTCATAATCCTAGTAGGAGTAGGAAACGTACCTGAGTACTTTGTACCATAACATGGTACCTTAGCCATATTCACATTCTTATAAACATGCACATATTAATTATTGCCATAAATCTTATTAAAAAATAGTGTGGGGTACACACCTGATTCGCTTAACAATTTCACTGAAATCCCGAAATCTGATCTAAAGCCTAAGAACTCAAGTCCCTACATTCGGCCAACCTTAATATGTTAGCATAAAGCCTATTCGGCCATAAATCCCAATCCTAGTAGGATTTGTACACTAGAAACCTACCTTGTTGCCGATTGACATAAGAATCAAGTCCCGAAACTTTGTTGTATTCCTTCTTGCATTCGGCAAAACATTAAATCACACCACAGGTTAGTTTCGGCTCTTTAAACAATTATGAAATAGATCTAGCTATCAAAACAGGCCTATGGCCAATTGTATTTTGGCACATACCTTGCGATTTCCAAATCCCGAAACTTACCGAATAACTAGGGAACACGCGGCCTATGGTGTATCTTCGGGAAAAGAACTTCTCCTTCCTTGTAATCGGCTGATCCTTAGATCAATTAACTTGTTAGTTTTGGCTATTTTGAATAAATATGAACTAGATCTAAAACATCAAAAATAGGCCTTGGCCGAATATTCACATGGACTTACCTTGGAATTCTCAAATCCCGGAATGTTGTAGACTCCCTACTAAACTTTTGTTAGAATCGATTTTATGAATAGATTTAGGAAACTGGCCTTTGGCCGAATAACTCACCTTGGATCCTTGAAAGTCCCGAAAGATCTCCTCTTGGTAGTTGATAACTCCTAAATCCCGAAGCCTTCTTTCCAAGTTTCGACTAACACAATAATGGGGTTAGATTTCCTGGTTTCAGTTTTAATCTTAGAAGAAAAAGAATGAAACTGAATGAGATCTTACCCTTACTTTAGAGATCGACAATCCTTGCTTGAACCTTTAGCAATATTCGACTATGGTCTTGATAATAGCAAGTTCTCAGCTTTTGGAACTTAACAAGAAATTGGCTAAAGGTTATCTGTGTTGTCGGTTTATCAAAAGAAAAGAGAGGGGAAAGAGTCCCTTGAGAATTCGAAAAAAGTGAACTAAGAAGAGGGGGGATTCGGCTAGAACAATTAGAAAAGAAAGAAGAAGAAGATGATAGCTTAGAGAGAAAAGAGTTAGAAAAAGAGAGGTAAGTCGGCTAAATGAAATTCGGCTGCCCCTCCTATACACACCTAGCCGAATTTGTCACCTAAGACCCCCTTGGCCGGCCAACTTTTCTCCTCCTCATCAAATCCCAAATTTTTCTCCTCTTATCACCTTATCAAAAATTAAAAAAAAATTCATTGTTTATCACCTAGCTTTGCCGAATTTTAGAGGGAATTAAACTCCTCCCTCCTAGTGCCTTAATGCCGTCCACTTCACCCTCTTCATGTTGGAAAAAATAAAACTGTAACATCCTGAAAAGGGTTTATGCATTTTCAGTTTAATTGTACGAAATGTCAAGTCTCAGGTACTATGAATAAATTTTTGATACTTTTGGAAACCTAGAAATGGAAATGGAAATGGAAATGAAAATGGAAACGAACATTTTTGGAAACTTGAACATTTTGGAAACTTGAACATTTTGGAAACCTGAACATTTTTGGAAACTTGAACATTTTTGGAAATGATTCAAAAATGGAAAGTAAACATTTGTGGAAACTTGGAAATGTAAGAAAAATGGCAAGTTACAGAGCCGATCGAAAATTTTAGGAAACTTAGAAATGATGCAGGAATGTCAAATTTTAAAGTTCAAAATAGGAAATAAGGGCAAGAGGGCCTTAAAAGAAAAAGTTGGAGAATTTTGACACACAAACAGGCTTGGAAATGTGGCCTGAAGATGTCACTTAGGGCTTATGTAAATGGCGCCACATGCAGGAGAAATGGGCCTGGGTTCGAGTCACTTGGAAAGCAAATAATGAAGGGCTTTTTTTTTTTTTTTTTTGCTTCCATAAGCAAGAGGGTGGACGGCACAAGCTTCTAGAAATAGAGGTGTTTTAATTCCATAAATATATAGATAATAAGTGATAAATATAGGATTCTTTTTAATAAGATTATTGAGGAGATAAATGATGGATTAAACACTTTTATTTTTTAAATAAAAGAGATAATATTATCACAAGGAAGATTGGTGGCCAAGTCAAGGACTCTTGGCCTAGTAATTTCGGCTAAAGGAGGAGAGTTAGGCTATTCTCTCATCTTTTTCCTAAGTGTGTCGAAAATTCCATAGCCCCTATTTCTCTCTGCCGAAATTTTTCCTAAGCAAAACTCCATCTTTTCTTCTCCTCTCCTTTGCTATTGTCGAGCCAAAACACTCTTTGATCCTGTTAAATCTCCATAGTCGAATCTCGTGACTCTAGGCAAGGAAGCAATCGACTCTGACATCAAAAGGGTAAGATCGTGGTCAATCGATTTGTATTCTTTCTCTTTTACCAAAATTAGGGTACTAATCCTATTAGCAATTTTGGCCGAATCGCAAGGGTCTCTCGGGTTTCTACAATTCTTGAATATAAGGATCAAAGATCTAAGGTAAGGAATATAAATATTCGGTCAAGGTTTTGATTATGTCTCAATATTAAAATAAATCGACATGAAGTTATAGGGATTTTGACGGACATTCAAGACAAGGAAACTTTCGGATTTGAAAACTATCGGTAAGTACATAGATCCAATCGGCCTAGGGTTATGTTGGTATTATCTTCCATTTACTCAAAAGTTAGAAACTGACAAATTACCTGATTTAGTGGCTAGCCGATTTAAGGAAGGAGTACTATCAATTTCCGGCATTTGATTTACAATCTTTCAATTCGGCAACAAGGTATGTAATACCATTCCTATTAGGATTTGGTTTTTAAAAGCGAAAAGGGTATTAATGTGTTTTATATGATGGGCCGAATATAGGAATTAACAGATCTAAAGTTACATCAGGATTTTTGAGATCTCAAGGAACCTATTAAGCGGATCAGGTGTGTACTCACACTAACTTTCGATATATCCTATGGCAATTATTTTAATATATGAATATGCATAAGAATGTGAATGTAGCTAAGTACCACAGATGTGGTAAGAGTACCCAGGTACGTTTCCTAATTTTGATAGGATTACGAATATGATATATTTTGAACATATGAATAGTAACATGAATGAGGATTAAGTATGTTATGCATGATACAAAATTTATGGGGCATTCGGGATCTATGTGAAAGGGGAAGAAGGTGTTGACTTCGGTCTCACCAACGGAATATGGTGACTACGGTCACAAAATTTGAATATGGTAACTCCGGTTACATTATCTGAATTTGGTAACTTTGGTTACATTATTTGAATATGGTGTCTAATGACACAAATTATATAGGCGATGAGCACGTCATTGCAATGAACGCCTTGATGGTGTCAGTGGATGGAGGGTTGACTTAGTAGTCCCACGGTGTATTGGCGGTGCATGGGTGGTGTGTAGCGGATGGACAAATAGGCTTGGGTTTGGGTTGCATCATCATTTATTTTATATGAATATGAATTTGATATGAACATGTATGCACGATTTGTTGAATGTTAATATGTGTGCACATTGAGTCTGTTGACTCACCCCATTGTGGGACTTTTTTTTTCGGTGATGAGCAGTGTTGGCCGGGATGGTAGACCTTAAGGTGGCCATGTCTCATTTGAAGATTTTATTTAATTTGGACTTTATTTCTTTTAGTACCTTTAATTTTATTTTTGGGTATTACTTGATGTAATAAGGCCATAAGGCCCAATGGATTTTTCTTATTTTGCTTTACTCTTAACTATTACGTTAAGAACTATTTAAGACTAAAGTTTAAGATATATATATTTTTTATAAACCTTAAAAAATTATTTTGTCACCTTAATAAAATTTGATTTTCAAATAGATTAAATGGGTTCCCAATCGAGCCCAATCCTGACAATATTTTTTCCAAAATTATATAAATTTTGTCTAAGTAACAAAGAACTTGGAAACGGTTTACTTTAGGAACATACGAGATCCGATTCGGGCTTGTGGGCGGGTGTGGGTGTTTGACTTGGTATCGAGCCAGTTTTAAAACTCTCGGCTTTGTGGGCTAAGGCCCAAAACGTTTTCAAAGCGAGCCAAATGATTATCTTTGAAAAATAACCAGGTTTTCTGGCATGGCACCTAAGTCTCCGACCCGTAGTCCACCAGGTAAGTACCTTAACTATATGTGTGATTCTGTGAACTGTTTAAGGGTAGAAAAGGCATGGAGCGTAGAATAGAATGATAGGAACTTGAACCATAGGATTAGACTACTCAAACACAAAACCACATAAGACTTAATGCCTTTGGACAAACCTATGGCTAAGTCAATCGAGCTAGTGGTGTGGTAACCCCAGACGCATGTCTAGGATTGGATCCGGAAGAGCACAGTATTTAAGCAGTCCTAGTGACTCACCTCCTCTTGCAGAATCCTACAGTGCGTAGCTTCAGTTCACCCTAACTCGGAGGGCTCGGTGGTGTGGCAACCTCATGCGCATGTCTAGGAATGGTTTCGGTTGGAGCTTGCTATTTAAGCGATCGCATGACTCACCTCCTCTCCACACGAATCCTGCACAGTGCGTAGCTTTGGTTCACCACGACCAAGAGGACTCGGTCATAGGCTAAACATAATGACTAAAACCAGAAAGGAACTAGCCATGTTTAAAAAAAAAAAGAAGAGAGAATGAAACAACAAACCCTAGTTTTTCAAACTTTTAAAACTTTCTTTTAAATCGAGAAAATTATTTTTACAACATTTTCTAAAAAACTCTGATTTGCAAAAATTACAAAATGCCCTTGGTGGTAAAATTACCAAAATGCCCTTGGTTATAAAATGTTCAACTACTCAACAGCTTTACCAAAATGTCATTATTTTATAAACATTCAAAAACCCTAATTTGTAAAATATCAAAATACCTTGATTTTGGAAAATTACAAAATTGCCCCTAACTTACAAAATTACCAAAATGACCCTGATTCCCAAAATTTTTGCAACATCCCCATTTTTGAAGGAACAATTTTTGAAAAGAACCCTCAAGGTTTTACAACTTTTGAAATACCCCTAATTTATTAAATTTACAAATTTACCCTGATTTGTGAAAAATTACCAAAATACCCACGAGGTTAAAAATTAAAATACCCCGGATTTCAAAATTTTCCAAATTACCGAGACTTTGAAATTTTCAAAATAATTTTTGACAAAACACCAAGGAACATTTTCTTACGAAAAATTATGAAAATGCCCACATAGGACAAAATTACGAAAATACCCACGAGTAGTGGAAAATAACAACAACAAAAAACTACAACGTTTCTCTAAATGAGCGAAAGTTCATACTTGTACGATGGATGAATGAATGAATGGAAAAGACTATGTGTTTGTATGAATCTGAAAGAACCACTCTTAAATCCCTTTTCATAAAACTCCTTCTTGGGTAAATAAGTGGAACAATGACTAATCCATAAAATTTCTTAATCGGATCTCGACGCTAGAAAATGAGCTCTAGAGGGCGTGGTAAATCGTGGATGAGGTAGAGGAAGGATGACTATGTCGAACTTCGTTAGATCGGGTCAAGGATCGACAATGAAATACCACCGCCACCACCACCTCCATTTGTTAATGTTGAGCGAGGCTCGAGACGGGGAAGATCTTTGTGTCGCAGTTGTCTTTGAAGTTTTGGAATTGGTGGTAGGTGCAGAGGAATTCGAGAAATTGTAAGTCGTGCTGAACGGCTCGGAGCTAATGGAGTGAAATGTTTCGAGAGTATCTGGAGTGGCACCAGACAACCGAGAAATCTTGGTTGGAAGTGCGGGCGTATCATGGATGAGCTTGATCGACTCGGAGGAGAAGTTGAAAGGATGGTGGCATTATTACTGCGATGAAGCGTATCAATGGTGGTTAACTGTTCGGGATGGTACTACGGTGAAAATTTGACACGGGAGTATGTTGAGAGGCATTTCGGAAGAAGTATGTGGGAACCGGTATCTGAGATGAACAAAGGAAGGCTTTTCTAGGGTTGGTACAAGGGAGTAAGTCATGTCGTAGAATATGAGGCGAAATTCACGAGGTTGAGCCGCTATGCTCGAGGGTAGTGGTAGCGAGCATGAATCTTGTGTCCATTTGAGGACTGATGAGGGACGATCTGAGACTGTTGATAGCACCGCATCAAGAGCGGAATTCTCTGTTTTGGTGGAAAAGGCCAAGGTGGCCGAGGGGATTAAGGACGCTACCAAGTAGACTATGGATAGGAATAAGGCCAAAAGAGGATTTGGGCCATCTGGAAAGGGTCACAAGAGGCCTAGGGTTGACGGGCCACGAAATCAACAAGCTGATGCAGTGGCGGCAAAGACGCCCTTGTGAGCATTGTGGAAAGAAGCACTTGGGAGAGTGTTGGAGAAAGGCGGAGGATGTTTCAAGTGTGGGTCCAAGGACCATATGCTTAAGGATTGTTCCAAGCAACCGGATGAGAGCCGACCGCGATTGAATCTAGCTTGACCGGTAGAGGCGACGTGACCTCAACGGGGTCATGGTTTGGAGTAACCGAGGTAGTGGTCTTTGGCAGAGGCCGTGGAACACAGTCGAGGTACTACTAATGCCGATGCAAGGCAACCGGGTTTGGTTTATGCGATTCGCCGAAGGGAAGATGGTGGCCGACCGGATGTAATAACCAGGTATGTTTTTATTTTGACAAACCCTATTTTGCTCGATTGATGTGGGCTCGACCCATTCCTATGTTGCATGTAGTGTAGTGGAAACACTAGGCCTAGACTCTGAACTTTCTGATAGGCAGATGATTGTAGTAAGCCCATTAGGCCAAACTGTTGTGGTAGACAAGATCTTTCGAAATGTGCCCTTAGAAATTCAGGGAGTGAACTTTCGAGCAGATTTAATGGAGTTACCCTTCAGAGAATTTAAACTTATACTCGGAATGGATTGGCTAGTAGAACACCAAGCCGTGTTGGATTGTGCGCCTAAACGGATAGAACTAAGAACCCCGGAGGATAAAGTGGCAGCCATGATCAGAGAAAGGAGGAACTACTTGTCTAACGTAGTTTAACCTTGAAGGTGAGAAGATGGTTAAGAAAGGTTGCAAGGCATTCCTAGCCTTAGTAAGTGCAATAGGGGAAAGGAAGAAGGTATTAATGGAGTTAGGACGGTAAGGGACTTCGTGGATATGTTTCGGAGGAATTATCGAATACCCCAGAGGGAGGTAGAATTTGGAATTGATTTGCTACCCGGAGCTCTCGTGTCAATCGCTCCATACCGAATGGCGCCAAAGGAGTTAGTGGAGCTCAAGGCTCAAATCCAAGAACTGTTGGATCGTGGGTTCATCCAGGCCGGTGTGTCTCCGTGGGGAGCACCGGTCCTATTTGTGAAGAAGAAGGACGAAACTATGCGTATGTGCATAGATTATCGTCGATTGAATAAGCTGACCATTAAGAACAAGTATCCTTTGCCAAGGATTGATGACTTGTTCGATCAGCTGAAGGGAGCCGTAGTGTTTTCAAAGATCGACTTAAGGTCGGGGTATCATCAGTTGAAGGTGAAGGAGGCTGATATCCATAAGACCGCTTTTAGGACAAGATACGGCCATTTTGAGTTTGTGGTGATGCCATTTGGGTTGTGAACGCTCCGGCCGCGTTCATGGATATGATGAATCGGGTTTTCTAACCTACTTGGATAGGTTCGTCGTTGTGTTCATCGACGATATTTTGGTGTACTAAGTCGGAGGAGGAGCATGATGAGCATCTCCGAGTTGTGCTAGAAGTGTTAATGGAGAAGAAGCTCTATGCCAAATTCAGCAAGTGTGAGTTTTGGGTTAAGGAGGTGGCATTCTTAGGACATGTGGTATCCATGAGAAGGAATAAAGTGGATCCTAGGAAGATCAAGCGGTGTTGGATTGGAAACCACCTAGGTCCGTGGCTGAAATTGAAGTTTCTTAGGCTTGGCGAGGCTATTACGAGAAGGTTTGTGGAAGGATTCTCATCAATAGCCGCCTTTAACAAAGTTGCTAAGGAAGGAAGTACCCTTTGAATGGACTAATAAGCGATAGGAGAGCTTTGAAAAGCTTAAGAAGGTCTTGACGAAGCTCAGTGTTAATTCAGGAGGCGGGAAAAGATTTTGTGGTGTCTTTGTGACACTTCATGACACGGGTTAGGCTGTGTGCTAATGCAAGATGGCAAAGTAGTTGCTTATGCGTCCACTGACTAAGGCCTCATGAGATTAACTACCCAACTCATGACTTGAACTGGCGTGATGGTTTTTGCCCTTAAAGTTTGGAGGCACCGCCTTTATGGAGAAAGGTCGATTATCTACAGACCACAAAAGTCTTAAGTACTTGTTAACTCGAAGGAGTTGAACATAAAACAACGAAGGTGGGTGGAATTGTTGAAGGACTACGATTGCTCGATAGAATATCATCCGGCAAGGCGAATGTGGTAGCTGATGCCCTGAGTAGAAAGGTTGTGTCAGATCTAAAGGCTTTGTTCGCTCATTTAAGTCAGTATGATGACGGAAGCTTGTTGGCAGAGTTACAAGTCAAGCCCACCTGGCTGAAGGAGGTGAAAGAGGGACAGTTGGCTGATAAGGACTTAAGTACTAAGTTACAGCAAGTACAGCAAGGAGGATTAAAGGACTATGGCGTCAATGATGAAGGAGTATTGTGCTACAAGGAAAGGTCTCAGATGCCGAGGAATAAGGAGTTGAGACAAAGGATTCTTGGGAAGCGCATGGTAGCCCTTATGCTATGCATCCGGAGGCATTAAGTTGTATAGAGATCTAAGGAACAATTTTGTGGTGCGATCCAAACGAATGGCTGAATTTATGGGGAAATGTTTGACGTGTCGACAAGTTAAGGTGAACACCAAGTCCCATCAGGATTGCTTCAACCAATCGAAGTTCCCCAATGGAAGTGGGAAAGAATTACCATGGACTTCGTTAGTGGGCTTCCCCTTACGCCTACTAAGAAGGACTCGGTATGGGTGATAGTAGACCGTTTGACCAAGTCCGCGCACTTTATCCCAGTAAGAGTTGATTATTCCCTTCAGAAGTTGGCCAAGTTATATGTGGCGGAGATTGTGAGGTTGCATGGAGTACCAAAGTTGATCATCTCTGATAGTGACCCAAGGTTTACGTCTCGATTTTGGAAGGCACTTCATCAAGCCTTAGGCACTAGGTTGGACTTCACCACGGCATTTCATCCACAATCCGACGGGCAGTCTGAACGAGTTATACAAGTGTTGGAAGATATGTTGAGAGGCTGTGTAATGGATTTCCGAGGAAGTTGGGAAAATTACTTGCCTTTATCTGAGTTCGCCTACAACAACAGCTATCAAGCTAGCATTCGGATGGCACCATATGAAGCATTGTATGGCCGAAAGTGTAGAACACCTACTTGTTGGACTTAGTTAGGAGAACGTCGAGTTTTGGGTCCGGAGTTAGTGGCAGAAACTGAAGAGAAGGTTGAGATAATTCGGGCAAGGTTGAAGGAAGCCTCTGATAGGCAAAAATTATACGCAGACCTTAAGCGAAAGGAAATAGAGTTTGAAGTGGGAGATCAAGTGTTCCTAAAAGTCTCACCTTGGAAGAAGGTTATGAGGTTCGGTCGCAAAGGGAAGTTAAGCCCAAGGTTTATAGGGCCCTATCAAGTACTGAAGCGAGTTGGGCCAGTGGCATACCAATTAGAGTTGCCACCAGAGTTGCGGCAGATGCACGACGTATTCCATGTATCCATGCTACGTCGCTATCGATCGGATCCGTCTCATGTGGTACCTGTTGAAGAAGTGGAGCTGAGACCAGACTTATCCTATGAGGAAGAACCAATTCAGATTTTGGAACGAGATGTGAAAGTACTACGAAGGAAGACAGTGCCTCTAATCAAAGTGTTATGGCGCAATCATGGATCGAAAGAAGCTTCGTGGGAGTCAGAAGAGACAATGCGACAGCAATACCCTCAACTATTTTAGTTAGGAAATTTTGGGGACGAAATTTTGTTTAAGGGGGTAGAACTGTAACATCCTGAAAAGGGTCTATACATTTTCAGTTTAATTGTACGAAATGTCAAGTCTCAGGTACTATGAATAAATTTTTGATACTTTTAGAAACCTAGAAATGGAAATGGAAATGGAAATGAAAATGGAAACGAACATTTTTGGAAACTTGAACATTTTGGAAACTTGAACATTTTGGAAACCTGAACATTTTTGGAAACTTGAACATTTTTGGAAATGATTCAAAAATGGAAAGTAAACATTTCTGGAAACTTGGAAATGTAAGAAAAATGGCAAGTTACAAAGCCGATCGAAAATTTTAGGAAACTTAGAAATGATGCAGGAATGTCAAATTTTAAAGTTCAAAATACGAAATAAGGGCAAGAGGGCCTTAAAAGAAAAAGTTGGAGAATTTTGACACACAAACAGGCTTGGAAATGTGGCCTGAAGATGCCACTTAGGGCTTATGGTAATGGCGCCACATGCAGGAGAAATGGGCCTGGGTTCGAGTCACTTAGAAAGCAAATAATGAAGGTTTTATTTTTGCTTCCATAAGCAAGAGGGTGGACGGCACAAGCTTCTAGAAATAGAGGTGTTTTAATTCCATAAATATATAGATAATAAGTGATAAATATAGGATTCTTTTTAATAAGATTATTGAGGAGATAAATGATGGATTAAACACTTTTATTTTTTAAATAAAAGAGATAATATTATCACAAGGAAGATTGGTGGCCAAGTCAAGGACTCTTGGCCTAGTAATTTCGGCTAAAGGAGGAGAGTTAGGCTATTCTCTCATCTTTTTCCTAAGTGTGCCGAAAATTCCCTAGCCCCTGTTTCTCTCTGCCGAAATTTTTCCTAAGCAAAACTCCATCTTTTCTTCTCCTCTCCTTTGCTATTGTCGAGCCAAAACACTCTTTGATCCCTGTTAAATCTCCATAGCCGAATCTCTGTGACTCTAGGCAAGAAAGCAATCGACTACAGCATCAAAAGGGGTAAGATCTGTGGTCAATCGATTTGTATTCTTTCTCTTTTTACCAAAATCAGGGTACTAATCCTATTAGCAATTTTGGCCGAATCTGCAAGGGGTCTCTCAGGTTTCTACAATTACCGAATATAAGGATCAAGGATCTAAGGTAAGGAATATAAATATTCGGTCAAGGTTTTGATTATGTCTCAATATTAAAATAAATCTGACATGAAGTTATAGGGATTTCGACAGACATTCAAGACAAGGGAAACTTTCTGGATTTGAAAACTATAAGGTAAGTACATAGATCCAATCGGCCTAGGGTTATATTGGTATTATTTTCCATTTACTCAAAAGTTAGAAACTGACATAATTACCTGATTTAGTGGCTAGCCGATTTAAGGAAGGAGTACTATCAATTTCCGGCATTTGATTTACAATCTTTCAATTCGGCAACAAGGTAAGTAATACCATTCCTATTAGGATTTGGTTTTTAAAAGCGAAAAGGGTATTAATGTGTTTTATATGATGGGCCGAATATAGGAATTAACAGATCTAAAGTTACATCGGGATTTTCGAGATCTCAAGGAACCTATTAAGCGGATCAGGTGTGTACTCACACTAACTTTCGATATATCCTATGGCAATTATTTTAATATATGAATATGCATAAGAATGTGAATGTGGCTAAGTACCACAGATGTGGTAAGAGTACCCAGGTACGTTTCCTACTTTTGATAGGATTACGAATATGATATATTTTGAACATATGAATAGTAACATGAATGAGGATTAAGTATGTTATGCATGATACAAAATTTATGGGGCATTCAGGATCTATGTGAAAGGGGAAGAAGGTGTTGACTTCGGTCTCACCAACGGAATATGGTGACTACGGTCACAAAATTTGAATATGGTAACTCCGGTTACATTATCTGAATTTGGTAACTTCGGTTACATTATTTGAATATGGTGTCTAATGACACAAATTATATGGGCGATGAGCACGTCATTCGCAACGACTACCTTCGATGGTGTGTAGCGGATGGAGGTTGACTTAGTAGTCCCACGGTGTGATTTGGCGGTACGGTGGTGTGTAGCGGATGGACAAATATGCTTGGGTTTGGGTTGCATCATCATTTATTTTATATGAATATGAATTTGATATGAACATGTATGCCTGATTTGTTGAATGTTAGTACTGTGTGCACATTGAGTCTGTTGACTCACCCCATTATGGGACTTTTTTTTCGGTGATGAGCAAAGGATCCAAGGACGGTAGACCTTGAGGTGGCCATGTCTCATTTGAAGATTTTATTTAATTTGGACTTTATTTCTTTTTAGTACCTTTAATTTTATTTTTGGGTATTACTTGATGTAATAAGGCCATAAGGCCCAAGTGGATTTTCTTATTTTGCTTTACTCTTAACTATTACGTTGCGATCTATTTAAGACTAAAGTTTAAGATATATATATTTTTTTATAAACCTTAAAAAAATTATTTTGTCACCTTAATAAAAATTTGATTTTCAAATAGATTAAATGGGTTCCCAATCTGAGCCCAATCCACAACAACATTTTTTTCCAAAAATTATACAAATTTTGTCTAAGTAACAAAGAACTTGGAAACCGGTTTACTTTAGGAACATACCAGATCCGGTTCAGGCTCGTGGGCCGAGTGTGGGGTGTTTCAAAAACTCCTTTTGTTTACCATGTGACTCGAACCTAGGCCCATTTGCATAGCTTGTGGCGTCACTTACCTGGGCCTTAAGTGGTGCCTCCAAGCCACTTAAACAAGCCTATGTTTGTGTCAAATTTCTTCTATTAATTTTCTTAAAGCCACCTTGTTTTAGTTTCCTCTTTTAACTTATCATTTCCAAAACATTAACTTACATTTCCAAGTTTCCAAAATGTTCACTTTCCTCTTTTATACTTAACATTTCCAAGTTTCCAAAATGTTCACTTGCCTCTTTCAAACTTCATTTCCAAGTTTCTAAAAATGTTCACCATACATTAATAATACATAAGACATGCCATTTTGTATAATTAAATCAGAAATACATAGGCCCATTTTCAGGATGTTACAGATATTGCCTTCCCAAAGTTGCAACGAGGCAGATTGAAGCCGTCAGATTCATAATTCAATACTTCTAAAGTTGAAGTTCCGAACACCATTGAAGTTGCAGTGGAGTTGGAAGCCATTTGAAGAAGATGAGGATCAAGAAGTCAAGGCTTGGCAAAAACTGGGCAAAAATTTGTCCTTTTATAGTCTTTGCTCTATTCCCGTTACACGACAATGAGCAAAGAAGGGCAATTGTAAGAACCCAATTTTGCCCGGGCCCTTAAAAACCAAAATAGAAAATAAAAAATAAAAAATAAAAAATAAATGCTCAAATTATTTTTATAGTCCCTGTTACAAGCCCAGTTACACCCTAATCCAGTAGCCCAATTACAATTAGCCTTAAACAAAATCCAAACCAGACACTTAGCCCAAATTTAATTACTGGTGGCCCAATTACACCCCTTGACCCAAACTTAGCAGACCTAACCTACCCAGACCCAACCAAGCCCAAAACCAAAATGGCCCAATGACTAAACAAAATCAGCAGT
Organism: Gossypium rotundifolium; assembly: GCA_025506655.1. Classification (NCBI taxonomy): domain Eukaryota; kingdom Viridiplantae; phylum Streptophyta; class Magnoliopsida; order Malvales; family Malvaceae; genus Gossypium; species Gossypium rotundifolium. Next base: position 82,414,185 of record CP106726.1, read on the forward strand.
ACCCTAGGATTCTCCCTCAGCTGCAAGCCCCAGCAAACACCCTAGCCTTCGCGCCGTAACCCACGCCAGCCCTTGGTCACGCCGCCATCAATGCCGCAATCCACGTTTAGCCACCATCGAGATCTCCGCTCCTGCACAGAAAAGGAAAGAACAGCGAGCATGACAACATTTTTTTATTATTTCCTTTCTATTTTCATTCCAAAGGCTATAAAAAGCCTACAATCGTAAATGGACACACACAGAAATACAAAGAATACAAAAAAAATTCACAGAGATACAGAGAAATAAAATACAAGAAGCTAAGTGAAAAAGGTGATTTTCCAATTATTTTCATTCTTTTTTATTTTATTTTTATTTTAATCTATGTTTTTTTATCGACTACTATTTCAAACAAAAATAACACGAAAGGATTACCTTTTGAATCGCGGAGTTATTGACCTCTGGCCATCGTCCGAGGTGGCGCGTACGACGGCATGTACGGTGGCGCATCACTAGAACTAGGACCGAAGTTAGACCGTAGGCCGAAGGGAGGGAGAGCATTTCAGAGCTCTCCCTTAATTTTTTTTAAAAGAATGTTAAAATGATTTTTTTTAGCAATTTTTTAACTTATATAGTAAAAATAAAACGGCGTCATTTTTGCTTAAGCTGATAAGCATAAAACGACGTCGTTCAGGGCTAGGGGATCCGCGTGTTGACCCGAAAACTTGGGTAGGATTCGCTTTTTTAAAAAAAAGGGATATTTACCATTTTGATCCCTCCGCAATTTTATTAAGTTTAATTTCGTCCAGTTCAACTTTTTATTTATTTTAAATTAGCTTAAAAACTTACATTTTGTTTCAATTTAACCCTCGGATTGCTTTAAGAGCTAAAAATAAAACGTTGCCGCTTTTAAAATTTGGCATAATTTCTATTTTAGACCTATGACATAAAGCGCAATTTGATTTAACCCTTGTTTTCTTTGTTTTATTTTACTTTCATCAGTTTATTTTACTTTATTATTTTACATTGTGTTTAATTATTTATCATATTAAATATTCTATATTATTTTCCTATATTTATGAATTTATTAATATTTTGAAATTCACATATATATTTTTTATAGGTATTATTTTTAATTATTATTATATATTATTTTACTTGGTTTAATAATTTATATATTATGTTATAATTTATATATTATTTATTATATTATATTTTAATTTGAATATTATATAGTATTATATTTTATTTTATTTTATTTTGTATAACGTTTATTATATTATATAATTTATTTTATTTATATTATTTGTTACATATAATTTTTATGATTAGTATATTATTTATTATATTATATGTACATATTTTAAAAATTTTATGTTATATAGTATTATGTTGTATTATCCTTGGTTAACAATAATTGTATTTTTACCAATATCTCTGAGTTCTTTACTTTTCTTTCTTCCTCATAAAGGAATAAGCAAATTAAGTGGTATACAATATGTATATGCATCTTGAACTCCTATATTTCTTCTAATTTTACTTATTTATAAAGTATAATATTATATTATATAAGATATTTAATTTATGTTGTATTTATTATATATGTAATTTTATGATTAATATTATATATATTTTATATAAAATTATTATATACTATTTATTAATTATTTTTCTTTATTATATATAGTTATTTATATATGCATTAAATTATATATATTATTTATAAGTATTTTTATTACTTTTATTTTTGTTATTATATATACATATATATATATATATATATTAAATCATCACATTCTTTTTATCCAATGTTTAAATATGTTATTCCTTTTTCATTTAATTTTTTAATTCGTGAAAATTTTAATTATTGCTATTTATTTTATATTACATGTTTATTTATTTATATTCTTTAGATCGCTTATTATTGTTTAGCATAGTTCATTATGTATTTATGTTATATTATTCTTTTATTTATTGTTAGTATAATTTGTAATTATGTAGAATTGCTATTAAATATGTAGGTTGTATACTCAAACCATTGTTTTATAAAAATCTTTTTTATGCATTTTAATAATTTTAAAAATATAGCGATATATGATATTTGGGGCTTGAGAAGAATTGTGCCCTAACTTACTGGGTTTCGATTTTTCTCGTAGAACTTAAGGTATTAGATATCTTTTCTCTTTTAAAACTGAAACTTACAAATTTCAAATCAAAAACTTACTATTGGGAATTCAAAGCGTTGTGTCCTAACTTACTGGATATAACATTTTGCACCTTGAGGTAGGAATTTTCCAAAATAAAGGCGTGCCTAGTTTCGAAGTCATGATATGCTATATCCTACTGGGTATAGCGTCTTATTTCTCTGAGATAGGTAAGTCTAGGTTTTTTTTTCGTTCTTTTAATAAAATGATCATTTTCTGAAATTTTTCAAATTTTTAACATTAGGACATGATTTTATCGATTAGGTACTAATTTTGGGCGTCATGAGGGTGCTAACCCTTCCTTATACGTAACTGACTCCCGAACCCATTTTTCTTATTTTTTGTAGACCAAAATTAGTATTTTGAAATAAAATATTTTTTAAGGTGATCCAATCACACCTAAGTAAAAAGGATTGGTGGCAACTCCCATTTTCATTTTTTAAAGTCGATTCCCCATTTTTGAATCAAATTTAAAAATAGTTTCGACTATTTTATTAGAACAAATAAAAGGTAGATAAGAAACAAGTTTACAGAAAAAAGGAAAATATTGGACATAACATAAACAAATATTATTAAGCAATTTAGTTGAAAGTTAAACCAGATCCACTTAGTTCTTCTTTCAAAATATTACTTAAACGTTCCATAGCAGCAGGAGAGAGATGATTAACATAATCACCCACTTTCTCATTCTTGAAAAACAACTTATTACTAGGTACAAAAGATCTAGGCAACTTCCCAGTTTTGTTGACTTCCAAATATTTCAAATTGTTGAAACTGCAAAAATAAAAAATTTCGTTAACCACACATGTTTTCTATTCTTCCATGGAGAAAGGAAATCCTAAGAATTCAGCCAATCTCTTTGTTTGAGCCACTAGATTTTCCTTCAGTTCTTCATATCTCATAAACAATATATTCGATGGCTTCTCCAAGCTCATGTTCTAGTACCCTAAAGCATGGTCCCAAAAGGGTCCAAGCCTTTCTTCACCTCTACAAAACATTTCAAAGCTATCCTCCAATGACCAATCAAGCAAATTATACACACTTCTTATAAAGTGCCAAATTAAGAGAACAATGTCAAACGGATTACGGGTTAAAAAAACAATCTGACAATTTGAACGTTTGATGGAATCGGCTAGCATTGAATACGGGAGATGAGTAGAAAACAACCTTGGGGATAGGATTTTAGAGAGATCATGATTCGGGTTTTCCTTATAAAGATTTATCTCAAAATATGGAGTCAGCTGATGAGGATTTGCAGAGTTCAAAGGGGTATTTGAGAGTGTATAAGAATGGCGGTTGATAATAGTAAACTGATAAACCGTAAAAATAACATATTTTAGGCCCACGTTTAGCATGCTTTTGGATGATTTAAGCCTTGAATTATGTAATTTGGTGCTCTTAATCCATTGTTTTCATGTTTTATACTCAGGAGAGCACCGAAAGATGAAAAGAATGAGAAATGGGCTTAAAATAGACCAAATTGGGCCAAAATAGAAATCGAAACAGCCGTGCCTCATTGATAGACTAGAACACGGACTGAGCCCTGAAACACATGGCTGTGCCTCATCATCAGACTCGACCACGACCTACAATCGAAGTACACGGGCATGCTACACGGGCGTGCCACTGCCGCAGGAAAGAAGAGTTTCAGTCGATTTATGGTACTTAGAGGCAAAGAAACATATTCCAAAAGCCTATATAAAGACCCTATGAAATAGCCCAAACTCGGCCCACGAGCCTTGACCAGATCTGGTATGTTCCCCGGTGTAAACCGTTTCAAATTCTTTTGTTACTTAGGAAAAACTTGTGTGTTTTGAAAGAAAGATTGTTTTGGGTTGGGCTTGAGTTGAGAACAAGTTTAATTCATTGTTAAAAATCCTTTACTTTAGGTGACAAAACGTTTGGCTTTGTTTTAAAAATTGATTTACTTAATCTTTTAATAAATAAAGGTTTGTAAGCTTAACAAATAAAATAGAATAAAATAGTTCTACTAAGGCCTTATTACATCAAATAATTCCCAAAATTTAAATTCAAAATACTTAAAGTAAAATAGTCCAAATAAAAAAATCGAACTTCACATGGCCTCCACTAAGCATCTGTAGGCCGGTCCATCACCGATCGTCACCGAAAAAATAATCCCACAAGGGTGAGTCACAGACTCAATGTGTAATCAACACTAAAATTTAATAATTAGGGCATACATTATCATACATGTTCTTAAACAAATAAAAATAATGATGCAACCCGCACCCAAACCTAGATAGCCATCCGCTACACGTCCCCCGTACCAACCTGCACACCGTGGGGACTACTAAGTCAACCCTCCATCCGCTACACACCATCGAAGGCAGTCGCTGCAGTCGATGTGCTCATCGCCCTTATAAAATTTGTGATCTTAGGTCACCACATTCAGATATCGTGGTCTTAGGTCACCACATTCAGTTTTACGTGGTCTTAGGTCACCACATTCAGATTTCGTGGTCTTAGGTCACCACATTAACTTCCCCTTTTCATATAACCCATATGCCCCCATATATCATACATATTATGCAAAATCATACCTTAATTCACATTCTTATCACTTTTCATATGTTAAAAATAACATATATTCATAATCCTAGTAGGAGTAGGAAACGTACCTGAGTACTTTTGTACCACAGCATGGTACCTTAGCCATATTCACATTCTTATAAACATGACCATATTAATTAATGCCATAACTCTTATTAAAAAGTAGTGTGGGTTACACACCTGATTCGCTTAACAATTTCACTGAAATCCCGAAATCCAATCTACTACCTTAGATCTTTAACTCCCTACATTCGGCCCATATTAAAGATTTAATGAAAACCCATTCAGCCACAAAATCAAATCCTAGTAGGATTTGTACACTAAAACTTACCTTGATGCCGATTTGCTTATCACTCAAATCCCGAAAACTTTGCTATACGGCTCCTTATATTCGGCCAAGCACTGGATCTCTACATAGGTTAGTTTTGGCTTTTTAACATGTAAGAAATAGATCTTAATTATCAATACAGGCCTTGGCTGATTGTATTTAGGCACATACCTTGCGATTTCCAAATCCCGAAACTCACCGAATAACTAGGGAACACGCGGCCTATGGTGTACCTTCGGGAAAAGAACTTCTCCTTCCTTGTAATCGGCTGATCCTTAGATATATTAACTTGTTAGTTTCAGCTATTTTGAATAATTATGCACTAGATCTAAAACACCAAAATAGGCCTTGGCCAAATATTCCTTACCTTAGATCTTGGAAGATTTCTTCCTTATGGTCGACCTACGGACAGATCCCGAAGCCTTCTTCCATAATTCAGCCAAGAACAACAATAGGGGTTAGTCCCTAAATTTTGACAATACTAAAAGTAGAAGAATGGAAACTGAATTTTTGATCTTACCCTAACTTGAAGAAATCGACAGCACCTATGCTTGGAGCTCCTCAAAGATTCGGCTATAGAGTCTTGAAGACTAGTCGACTATGGCCTAGAGGTGTGTCAACACTTTTGATTCTTGAGGCTTAAAGAATCAGCAAAAAAGAAGTAGATTTCGGCTTGACAAAATAAAAAGAGAAGAGAGAATGTTGCTTAAGGAATTCGGCAGAGAATAGGAGGGAAGAAAAGTGTGAAGAATGGCCTTGTTTTCTCCTATTTGCCGAAACTATTACCCCAAGAGTCCCCCATTCGGCCATCTCTTCCATTCCTAACCTTTCCCTTTATCTCTTCATAAACAAATAATCCAATTATCTCTTCTTTTATCCTTAAAATAATCTAATATTAAATCACCATTTATCTGCTATTTATCCGAAAATTTAAGGAGAATCAAACTCTTCTTTCAAGTGCCTTAATGCCGTCCAACTCTCTTGTTCCTTGCACCAAAATAAAATTCCTTTGTTTGCTCCCCAAGTGACTCGAACCTAGGCTCCTTCCCCTTGATTGTGGCGTCACCTACTGGGCTTTAAGTGGTGCCTCCAAGCCACTTAAACAAGCCTATGTTTGTGTCAAACTTCTTCTATTAATTTTCTTAAGACCACCTTGCCTTAGTTTCCTCTTTTAAACTTAACATTTCTAAAACATTTCCTTACATTTCCAAGTTTCCAAAATGTTCACTTTCCTCTTTTGAACTTAACATTTCCAAGTTTCCAAAATGTTCACTTTCCCTTTTAAACTTAACATTTCCAAGTTTCCAAAATGTTCACTTTCCTCTTTAAACTTAACATTTCCAAGTTTCCAAAATGTTCACCATACATTCATAATACATAAGACATTCCATTTCAGATAATTAAATCAAAAATGCATAGGCCCATTTTAGGATGTTCTGATTCTACCCCTTAAAATAATTTCGTCCTCAAAATTACTTACTATCGAATAATCGAACATCTTAACTCACTGCGTACACGCCATCTTCTGCAAGACTCGATCTTAAAACTAACACATTTCCCGTTGCCACATCTGGCACATCACTCTCCTCACGACGGCCGACTGCATAAACCAACCTTGTTGCCTCGCATCTGAACCTTCAGCATCTCCACTTGGTGCTCCACAACCTCAGCCGGAGCCATTTCCTCCATGGTTCAGACCACGACCCTTTGTGGCTTGCTGACCACCTCTGTCCGGCTGCTCATAACCTTGGCCTACTGTCCGAGCTTTATTTGGATCTTGAGAACAGTCTTTAATCATATGGTCCTTTGACCCATATCTGAAACACCCACCTGTCTTTTTCCAGCATTCGCCTAAATGTTTCTTCCCACACTGTTCACAAGGACGATACTGCCCTCCCGTACCAACTTGATGACCCCGCGGCCCATCAGCTCTGGGCCTTTTTTGCACATTTCCCGATGATCCTGACAACCCATAATCCCTCTTGGGTCTATTCCTATCAGAGCTCTACTCAACCGAGTCCTTGATCCCCTCGGCTACCTTAGCCTTTTCTACTAACGCGAAAAACTCCCACTCCTGATGTGGAGCTATCAATAACCTTAGATTATCCCTTAAACCGTCTTCGAACCGAACACACCGCTCATACTTCGTAGCCACTACTCCTCGGGCATATCGGTTTAACCTTAGAAATTCAGCTTTATACGCTGCTACTGACTTGTTCCCTTGAACCAGTCCTAGAAAAGCCTTTCTCTGCTCATCGATATATCTAGTTCCCACATACTTCTTCTAATATGCTGTCTTAACATACTCCCAGGTCAGATCCTCAGCTGTGGCACCATCCCGAAGTGTTAACCACCATTGATACGCTTCACCGCGTAACAGTGCCACCATTCCTTTCAACTTCTCCTCAGGGGTCAGATCGAGCTCATCCATAATGTGCTCGGTCACTTCCAACCAGTATTCAGCTGTACTGGGTGCTACACCAGACACTCCACGGAACACCTCAGCTCCGTTGGCTCGAGTCGCTGAGTCTGATTTTGAGCTCCGATTCCTCCAAAGACTAGCCACCATTTCAAGAACCGGTAGCATAGCCTACGATACAGCATCATCCCCCGTCTGAGCTTGCTGCTCAACACCAACATCTGGGGGTGGTGGTGGCGGTGGTAACTCATTGTCAGTCCCTTGACCCGATCTAACGGGTTCGACACGATCATTCTTCCTCTATGCGTCCATGACGACCGCGTCCTCTAGAACTCATATCTAACGACGCGCTTTAATCTAGTTAAGAAATTTTATGAATTAACCTTTATTCCACTGATTAACCGCGAAGAAGTTTTATGAAAAGAATTCTAAAAGTGGTTCTTTCGTATTCATACATGCACACAGTCTTTACATTCACACATCTATCAATCAATTATGAACTTTCGTTCATTCAGAGAAATGTTGTAGTTTTCATTGTTGTTGTTTTTCCACTACCCAGGGGTATTTTTGTAATTTGCCCTACAGGGATATTTTCGTAATTTGTCAAAATAAGGTTCCTTGGTGATTTTGTCAATAAAGGTATTTTGGTAATTTTTGAAATCCCGGGGGTATTTCAAAAATTTTGAAATTACAGGGGTATTTCAGTAATAAACCAGGGTAAATTTATAAATCTAAAAAAATCAAGGGTATTTTAAAATTTGCAAAACTTGGGGGTTCTTTTTGAGAATTTGTTTTCCAAATCGGTGCTGTTACAAAAATTTTGAAGATCGGGGGTCATTCTGGTAATTTTGTAACTCGGGGGTATTTCGGTAATTTGCAAGGTAGGGGTAATTTTGTAATTTTTCTAAAATCAGGGTATTTTGATGTTTTGCAAATTAGGGTTTTTGAACATTTTATTAGGTAATGAAATTTTGATAAGAATTGTGGGTATTTTGAAAATTTCATAAACCAAGGGCATTTTTTAAATTTTACCACTAGGGGCATTTTTGTAAATTTGTAAACCGAAAATATTTCAGGAAAATTTATAAAAATAATCTTTTCAAATCAAGAGGGTAATTTAGAAATTTTAAAACTAGGGTTTCCATAAAAATACAGCTAGTCCCTTTCGGGTTTTAGTTAGGGGTTTAGCCCGTGTGTAAGTCCTCTTGGTTAGGGTGAACCGAGGCTACGCACCAGGTAGGATTCAAGTGGAGAGGAGGTGAGTCACGCGGACTACTTAAATACCAAGCTACCACCGAAACCAATCCCAGACATGCGCACCATGGTTACCACCCCTAACTCGGCAACTTAACCACCGGTTTGTTTAGTTTGGCATTTAAGTCTTATGTATTTGTTGGGGTACACTAGTCCTAGGGTTCAAGTACTTAATCTCTATTCTACGTTCCATTCCATTTCTACCCTTCTACAAATCATAATATAAATCACACAAGAGATCAGAGTACTTACTTGGTGGACTTCGAGTCGGAGACTTAGTGGGCCATGCCAGAAAATCCTGCTTAATTCACAAAAATTCTTTTTGGGCTTAACTTTTAAAATGTTTTGGGCCATAAACCCAATGCCGAGAGTTTAAAACTGGGCTCTGATACCAAATTGAAACACCCCAAACCCAGCCCACGAGCCTTGACCAGATCTGGTATGTTCCCCAGTGTAAACCGTTTCAAATTCTTTTGTTACTTAGGAAAAACTTGTGTGTTTTGAAAGAAAGATTGTTTTGGGTTGGGCTTGAGTTGAGAACAAGTCTAATTCATTCTTAAAAATCCTTTACTTTAGGTGACAAAACGTTTGGGCTTTGTTTTAAAAATTGATTTACTTAATCTTTTAATAAATAAAGGTTTGTAAGCTTAACAAATAAAAACAGAATAAAATATTTCTACTAAGGCCTTATTACATCAAATAATTCCCAAAATTTAAATTCAAAATACTTAAAGTAAAATATTCCAAATAAAAAAAAATCTGAACTTCACATGGCCTCCACTAAGCATCTGCCAGCCCGGTCAATCACTGATCGTCACCTAAAAAAAATAATCCCACAAGGGGTGAGTCAACAGACTCAATGTGTAATCAACACTAAAATTTAATAATTCAGGCATACATTATCATACATGTTCATAAACAAATAAAAATAATGATGCAACCCGAACCCAAACCTAGATAGCCATCCGCTACACGCCCCCCGTACCAACTCGCACACCGTGGGGACTACTAAGTCAACCTCCATCCGCTACACACTATCAAGGCGTTCATTGCAATCGACATGCTCATCGCCTTATAAAATTAAGTAGTCTTAGGTCACCACATTCGATATCGTGGTCTTAGGTCACCACATTCAGTTTTACGTGGTCTTAGGTCACCACATTCGATTTCGTGGTCTTAGGTCACCACATTAACTTCCCTTTTCATATAACCCATATGCCCCATATATCATACATATTATGCAAAATCATGCCTTAATTCACATTCTTATCACTTTTCATATGTTAAAAATAACATATATTCATAATCCTAGTAGGAGTAGGAAACGTACCTGAGTACTTTTGTACCATAGCATGGTACCTTAGCCATATTCACATTCTTATAAACATGCACATATTAATTAATGCCATAACTCTTATTAAAAAGTAGTGTGGGGTACACACCGGATTCACTTAACAATTTCACTGAAATCCCGAAATTCGATCTACTACCTTAGATCTTTAACTCCCTACATTCGGCCTATATTAAAGATTTAATGAAAACCCATTCAGCCACAAAATCAAATCCTAGTAGGATTTGTACACTAAAACTTACCTCGATGCCGATTTGATTATCACTCAAATCCCGAAAACTTTCCTGTACTCCTCCTTATATTCGCCAAACACTGGATCTCTACATAGGTTAGTTTCGGCTTTTTAACATGTAAGAAATAGATCTTAATTATCAATACAGGCCTTGGCCGATTGTATTTAGGCACATACCTTGCGATTTCCAAATCCCGAAACTCACCGAATAACTAGGGAACACGCGGCCTATGGTGTACCTTCAGGAAAAGAACTTCTCCTTCCTTGTAATCGGCTGATCCTTAGATCTATTAACTTGTTAGTTTCGGCTATGTTGAATAATTATGCACTAGATCTAAAACACCAAAATAGGCCTTGGCAGAATATTCCTTACCTTAGATCTTGGAAGATTTCTTCCTTATGGTCGACCTACGGACAGATCCTGAAGCCTTCTTCCATAATTCGGCCAAGAACAACAATAGGGGTTAGTCCCTAAATTTCGACAATACTAAAAGTAGAAGAATGAAACCGAATTTTTGATCTTACCCTTACTTTAAGAAATGACAGCACCTATGCTTGGAGCTCCTCAAAGATTCGGCTATGGAGTCTTGAAGACTAGTCGGCTATGGCCTAGAGGTGTATCAACACTTTTGATTCTTGAGGCTTAAAGAATCAGCAAAGAAGAAGTAGATTTCGGCTTGACAAAATAAAAAGAGAAGAGAGAATGTTGCTTAGGGAATTCGACAGAGAATAAGAGGGATGAATGGCCTTGTTTTCTCCTATTTGCTGAAACTATTACCCCAAGAGTCCCCCATTCGACCATCTCTTCCATTCCTAACTTTTCTCTTTATCTCTTCATAAACAAATAATCCAATTATCTCTTCTTTTATCCTTAAAATAATCTAATATTAAATCACCATTTATCCGAAAATTTAAAGAGAATCAAACTCTTCTTTCAAGTGCCTTAATGCCGTCCAACTCTCTTGTTCCTTGCACCAAAATAAAATTCCTTTGTTTGCTCCCCAAGTGACTGGAACCTAGGCTCCTTCCCCTTGATTGTGGCATCACCTACTGGGCTTTAAGTGGTGCCTCCAAGCCACTTAAACAAGCATATGTTTGTGTCAAACTTCTTCTATTAATTTTCTTAAGACCACCTTGCCTTAGTTTCCTCTTTTAAACTTAACATTTCTAAAACATTTCCTTACATTTCCAAGTTTCCAAAAATGTTCACTTTCCTCTTTTAAACTTAACATCTCCAAGTTTCCAAAAATGTTCACTTTCCTCTTTTAAACTTAACATTTCCAAGTTTCCAAAAATGTTCACCATACATTCATAATACATAAGACATGCTATTTCGTATAATTAAATAAAAAATGCATAGGCCCATTTTCAGAATGTTACACCTTAGAGGCCAACCTTGAGGGGAACATTCGGATAGGCATCCGGTTAGGCCGAAGAGGGTAGATTTGTGGAGATTACTCGAAGATAGCCAGTTGATTCATCTCAAGAAGCCAGAATTATACTCAAGAAGGTGGATCTCTCCCTCAATTCCTTCAGAGGGTTCTAGGGATTTCTTTTATTTTGTTTTATCTTTTATTTTGAGATGTTTTCTTTTACAATTATGAGCTAAACCCTCAGATACCTAAGGGGGATGAAACCTAAGATGAATCTTGTTATTGTTTGCTAAACTATATGATAAATATTTGGCTTGTTCTTAATTATGTGTTCTTAATTCTTGTCTTGATATTTCCAGGATATTAATTCAAGTATGATGTGCTTAGGTGGAGGAGCAAAAGTCCCTGCCTAAAAGTAGATCTTGCATAATTAAGAGGAGTTGATCGCGGGCCTAGAGACAAGGTGACGAGATTTTGTCGGATTAGGGTGAAACCTAATATGGGAGTCCATAGATTTAGTTAATGCAATTCTAGGGGTTTTAATTAGAAAGAGATTTCAATTAATCAACCTAGGGTTAGATGTTAGTCGACTTGAGAGAGGGATTAATATATGCTAGGGAATCTTACAGATCAAGTCAAGTGAATAAATCGTCTGGTTCAGTGTTAGATAATAAGTGAAGTCTAGATGGATTCTTCCTTGGGTGTCGTCTTAATCAATTGGTTTTTCCTCAAGTTATTTTCCAAATTTCATTCTTCTTTATCTTAGAGTCTTTAGTTTAGTAGTTAGTTAATTTAGATTAAACAACAAATTCCCTTAATTCTTAGGCTAAATAATAGAAAGAGAGTTAGTATTAGTACTTTTGGTTCCTTTGGGATTTGACATACTGGTCTTGCCTAAACTATACTACTGTTCGATAGGTGCGCTTGTCCCTATCATTGTCTTAGTTATTTTCCAGGTTCGATCATTCTTAATATAAGTTTTAAGACTCGACAAAATAATGATCAAGTTTTTGGCGCCGTTGCCCGAGAACTAAAATAGTAAGAACGCTTAATTTTTATTACTTTAGCCATATTTTATTTTTGCAATTAAATTTTACTTTTGCTTTTCTAAATTTTCTTCTTTCGCTCCTTTCAGGTACCTCTAGTTTATGACTAGAAGGAACCCTACAGGACCTCTACTTTACGATAGTGACATCGAAGGTACTATTCGCAAAAATTGCAGAGAGATAAGGCGAAGCTTAAACTACATAGAAGAAGGGCAAGAAGGCAAAATTGATCCTACTGAAAGGATGGCCGAGAATAATCCGCTATCTCAAAAGGCGACAGAACATCATGCTCCACGTACTATGTATGATTATGCTAAACCTAGTTTAACAGGAACTGAGTCAGGTATTGTTAGGCCTACTATTGCTGCAAATAATTTTGAACTAAAACCTAACACTATATAGATGATACAATAGTTTGTTCAATTTGATAGTTTGTAGGATGAGGATCCTAACACACACTTAGCGAATTTTCTAGAATTCTGTGATACCTTCAAAATAAATGGCATTTCTGATGATGCCATCCGTCTTTGGTTATTTCCCTTTTCTTTGAGGAATAAAGCCAAACAGTGGTTACATTCTCTTCCACGAGGATCAATCACTACATGGGATCAAATGACTGAGAAATTTTTATTAAAATATTTTTCGCTGGCCAAAATGGCCAAGTTAAGGAATGATATCTCTTCTTTTGTGCAAATGGATTTAGAGACACTTTATGATGCATGGGAGAGATACAAAGATTTGTTGAGAAAGTGTCCACACCACGAATTTCCATTATGGCTACAGGTGCAGACTTTCTAAAATGGTGTGAACCCCTCAACAAGGCAACTAATCGATTCAGTCACCAGCAAAACTCTGAGTGACAAAACTCCTAAAGTAGCCTACGAGTCTATGGAAGAGATGTCACTGAATAACTATTAGTGGCAAGTTACAAGAACAAGGCTAGCCAAAGTAGCCAGAGTTTTCAACCTCGATGCAGTAACCATGTTATCAAATCAGGTAGAATTGCTACATAAAAAAATTGATGGTTTATATGGTTCTTCGCAGGCACATCCAGTTATGCAGTGCGACGCAAGTGAATGAGTGGTGAATCCTGAGTACCCACCCTACAGATAGGGCATGGAGAGCGAACAAATGAACTATATGGGTAATAATTTCCTATATAACAATAACCCTTATAGTAATACTTATAATACATGTTGGAAAAACCACCCTAATTTCTTATGGGGTGGCCAAGGAAATCAAAGGCAACAACCATCTCAAAACTTCCAACAATTTCTACCCATAGGAAAAGAAGCCAAACCTTGAAGAGATCTCGACAAAATTCATAGCACTTGTAAACACGTTTCCAAAAGGTAGAAACAAAACTTGAAGTATTGACACAGGAGCTCAAGGATCAAATAGGGCAACTTGCTAAGTAGATCTCTGAGAGACCACAGGGAAGACTATCGAGCAACACCGAGACTAACCCAAAAGAGCAAATTCAAGCCATAATAGCTCAAGACAGTGAAGGGTTAGATGAGCCCAATTTAAGAGAAAAGAGTGCAGTAGAAGAAGGTAAGGTTGAGGTAAAACCAAAACCTATAATCAAAGAATATAAACCGCGCATACCATATCCCGAAGCAATAAGGAAAGACGACACAGAGGAACAGTTCCGTAAGTTTCTTAAAATTTTAAAGAATTTACATATTAACTTACCGTTTCTTGAAGCTCTTTCACAAATGCCAGATTCGAGAAAATTTTTAAAGAAGCTATTGACAAATAAGCGAAAGATAGACGAGGAATCACATGTGAAACTGAACGCAGTATGCTCAACAATATTACAAAATAAACTACCACAAAAACTAAAAGATCCAGGGAGTTTTACAATATCATGCTTAATTGGTAGTTTATCTATTGATAATGCGTTAGCTGATTTAGGGGCAAGCATAAATGTCATGCGTTATAAATTATTTAAACAACTAGGTCTAGGGAATCCCAAACAAACTAGGATAAGCATTGAATTAGCTGATTAAACTATCAGAGTTCCTCGGGGTATAATTGAAGATGTACTTGTGAAGATTGGTAAATTCGTATTCTTGGTAGATTTTATCATTTTAGACATGGATGAGGACAACACGATGCCCCTAATTTTAGGAAGACCATTCTTAGCAACTGCTAGGACTAAAATCGATAACCATTCGGTTAACTTATACTTTGTGTAGGTGACGAGACAGTTACTCTTCAAGCCCTCAATTCAGCCAAAACATCGAATAACCAAGGCGAGAAAGTAAATTCTATTGATAACCATTCGGTTAACCCTTCTTTTCAGGAATCACCACAAAAGAACGCAACTGAGTTCAATCTTAAACCATGTGCCAACAATGAAATAACTCACAAAGAACAAGGGATTCAGATCGATGAACTAGAAGAGGAGAAGACACATTTTAAAGAAGAATTAGGGATACACGAAGCAGAATCGACGGCACTTCATGAGGCAGACAAGTTTAAAATCGGAGATCAGGTACTATGAGACAAAGCAGACCCACGAATATCTCCACTTGATCCTAGATTTTCAACTCCTCAAACCTCTTTGAATATGCAAATGAGAGGAAATTTGAGCTTAAGACTTTAAACGAGCACTTTTCGGGAGGCAACCCAAGTACTAACCCTATTTATTGTTACAATTTTTCTTTTCCTTTCTTTTCTTTTCTTTTTCTTTGGCTGATTTTCATGCCACACGGCCTTGCACACAGCCGTGGCCATGTGGATGCATCGAATCTCCATACTGACATAGCAGAGATGGTACGAGTCAGAACGAATCAATTTTCAAGTCACGGACCCAACTACCACGCCACGGTCGTGGCCGACATTATGAGTTCATACATGGTAGTGGCAAACTAAACATGGGCATGCGAGTCCACCGTGGTCGACACTGACTTACCAAGCACGGGCATGGCAATTTGAACAAAAGCATGGGAGAAACGATACGACCCACAACACGGGTGTGCGAGGAGGCCGTGTGACTCAACACGCCCACGGTACACGGGCGTTGGGAGGCATCAGAGTTGAAAATCTATTTAAGCCACTACCCCCTCCTCCCCTCTCCACTTACTCCTAAACCCCTCTTTCTACACCTTTTTGGTTCTCACTTTCATTTTCATTCACATTCATCTTTCAAAACCCTTAACCACCACATCTATGCCGAAGAAGTAGAAGGATCAAAGCACAGTCTCCCCATGGGAGATCGACCTATATAAGTTCATGCCGGCCGCTTCATATAATCAGAGGTAATCCCGGTAACTCTTCGGGAAACACATCTAGAAACTCACATACCACAGAAACAGAATCAACTTTCTTTTCTGACACTTTTGTATCAATCACGTACGCCAAATAAGCTTCACAACCCTTTCTCAAATATTTCATAGCTTTCATCGCAGATACAACAGCTGGTAATCCTTTCATATCGCTGGACTCAATTCTAACTATCTCACCGTTCTGACTTCTCAATTCAATACTCTTTCTCTTACAATTCACGATGGCATTATGCAAAGTAAGCCAATCCATACCCAAAATTATGTCAAATTCATCGAATGGAAGCAACATCAAATTAACCGGAAAACAAACATCTCAAAACATCAATGGGCAATTCTCGAACACCTTATCCACCAAGACACACTTGCCTAAGGGGTTCGATACTCTAATCACAAATTCAGTAGACTCAATAGGTAGAGTCTTATTCAATACTAAATTTATACATACATAGGAATGGGTTGATCCTGGATCTATCAGTGTAATGACATCAATATAAAAAAAAAGTGAAAGTATCGGTAATGATGTCTGGAGATGATGCTTCCTCTCGTGCACGTATAGCATAAGCTTGGGCAGGTGCTCTTTCTTCTGACCTCACAGCTATATCAGTTGTCCCTCTCTGACTTTCACTCACATTTCTGGTGTTTCTGGGTGATCTACCCCTAGCTGCCATATTACTCGGTCTTTCATTTTAAACATTTTCTTCTTCGACCATCTTTGGGCAATCTCGAATAAAATGATCTTGGGATCCACACTTATAGCATGTTCTATTGTTATACTTGCCCCAGCACTCTCCCGCATGTTGTCTCCCACATTGTCTACACTCGGGCTTATTACTCTTAACACTGCCAACACTTGATTACTTTGGAACTTGATTTCGTAATCCAGTACTTTGTCTCGAACGATCTCTACTTGGATGTCCAAATGAGGCATTTGAACGATTGTTTGTATCTCTAAATCTTTTTGTAGAAGGTTGAGAAAACATACTCATCGATCTCTTTTTTTCATCACGAGCTTTAGAATCAGCTTTCTTCTTTTCTTTACTGAGTTCCTCAGCTTTGCATGCCTTTCAACTAATACAACAAATTTGTTTATATCTAGTATCCCAACCAACAACTTAATGTCTTCATTCAATCCCTCTATGAAATGTTTACACATAGTAGCTTCAGTCGAAACACATTCTCTCGCATATTGACTTAATCTTACGAATTTCTGCTCAATTCAGTAACAGACAAACGACCCTGTTTCAGTTCTAAAAACTCTTTATGTTTTTTATCAATGAAGCGTTGACTGATATACTTCTTTCTGAACTCGGCTTGAAAGAAATCCCATGTGATTCTCTCTCTCGAAACCATAGATATTAATGTCTTCCACCAATTATAAGTCGAATCTCTCAACAACAAAATAGCGCATTTAATACATTCATCTAGAGTCAATGACATCTCATCAAATACTCGAAGGGTATTCTCGAGCCAAAACTCAGCCCCCTTTGCATCATCCTCAGCCGTGGCCTTAAACTCTTCAGCCCCATACTTTCAAATCTTATCTGCATGATGTTTATTCAATCTGATCGGATCTGTAACTTGTGGCACAGTAGGTTCTTGTGGGGGTAGAGGTTGTGGAGCAACCGGATTCATTTGAACGAACTCCGCAAACCACTTGCTCATCATTCAAAAGAAGGCTTGCTTAGCCTCTCCTCCCTTACTATTTTCATTCGGCCTAGATGTAGCAGGCGCTATCCCTTGAGTGAGAGCAGGCATATTACTTTCTACGTCATCAACAACTGCTCGATCGGGATCTATTACTGTATGAAAACACATTTTCAACTGTCAGAATCCATCACACTATCGCAATTTCAAATATGGCATGTATAGCTAGACATGCACGCGCTACGTTAGTTCGAGAATTGACTAAATCGTAGCTCTGATACCAACCAAATGTAACACCCCTAACCCATAACCATCACCGGATTAGGATTAAAGGCATTATCGAACAAATCAGAGACATTCAGAATATTTCATACTTTTCATTTATCAAACAAACACACAATGTCCCTTAAATGAGTCACCAAAACCCTAAACATGCTTATAAATCGAGTCGAGACTAAAACGAAACATGTACAGGAGTTCTCAAAAACTTAATTTTTTTCTAAAATACAGGGGATACACGCCCGTGGGGGTAAACTGTGTCCCACCAACGACTACTAGACACACCTATGTGTCTTCCCCGTGGTTGAAACTGACATATCTGCCACGGCCACCAGGCATGCCAGTGTACCCTGACCGTGGTCGATTTGCCAAAACTCACATAGATACAAAGCTACCAAGCACCCCAGTGTGCTAAGGTCGTGTCCTCATAGGTCATATACTAACTTACCCTACAGTCTCTAGGCACGCCCGTGTGCCATGGCCATGTGACATTATAGGTCATTTGCAAGACCAAAATGCCACCCAAAAAGGGTCATCCCTACCAGCAATTTTTACCAAACATCTCATGCACATATGACTACCAAAAGCATACCAAAATAACCATTCAAACCATGCATTCAATACCAATACTTATCTCATCACAAACATAATTCATTCCTAATTTCTCTTGTTCATACTAGCAATTTACCATCACAAAGATTTCCATTCATAGGTCAATTTCTCACTCACATTCTATACCAAAAGATGCATCATATATGTCAAATTCATTCATGCTAACACTAGCACATATCTAGCAATATCTCATGGCTACTTACAAGTCTCATATATAATGCAAATAACTAGCCTATACATGCCATATTTCAACTATATACATCCTTTCAGAAGTACCAAAATAGAATGCCGATAGTGTGATTGAGAAGCTGACGATCCCAAATCCGAGCTAGCTCTACTAACACTGCAAGGCAGAGAAACAAATCACACAGTAAGCTTTCCAAAGCTTAGTAAGTTCGACATACAATACAATTATCTCATTAATCTAACTAATGTACATAATAAACAATCACATAGATCACTTATCTCATATTCACATAATCTCATCTATAGCTAAAATACTCATTCATTCTATTATAACTTATTTATAACTCATCAACCACAAAGGTTCGATACATACCTTAGATAACACTTAGTTATTCAACTTCTAAACTATTCAATGCTCGATATTACATGTCGATCATCCTTTGATATTCGTTTAATTTAGTCGCACACTCAGTGCCATATTCTTGATCTAAGCATATTTGTTATCGTACACTTAGTGCCAATTCTTTAACTGCCTTGTCTCGGTGTCGTACACACAGTGCCAAATCTATAAGTCGAAGCTTTCATAACATCGCACACACAATGCTATTCATTTCTGTTTCGATCTTAATTTCGCACACTTAGTGCCATCAACTAAAATCTTACACATAGCAACTCACTTTAATTCATATATACATATTCATTTCATAATGCTAAAACATATCGTAATAACATGTAGTATATCTGAACTTACCTCGGACATCGAATTATCGATACGGTCGATTAATTGAACACTTTATCTTTGCCTCGATCTCGATCTGAACCTCTCCTCTCTTGGTCTATACACATTAAAATTCAATCCATTCAATTATCAAATCATTCATTTTAATCCAAACACTTATTTAGGGTATTTTACACAATAGCCCTCACATTTTCACATTTCGACACTTTAGTCCCTATTTGACAAAATCACTAAATTCACATAATTTCTCCTATCACAAGCATAGACAAATTTTACTAATGCTCATACAAGCCCAAACCTTTCATTTATTTTACATTTTAGTCCTTTAATTTACACTTTTCATAATTTAGCCTAAAATACTCAATTTTATCAAAAATCCAAAGACAAAACATGTTAATCCAAAGACCAAGTTTTCATATTTCACTATCATCTAGCACATAGCTCAAACATTCATCAATGGCTCATCACAAAAACATCATCAATTCACAAACTGCTATATGGGTTAGCTAGAGTGCGAAGCGACGATTACGAAAACGTAGAAATTATGCCTTCCCGAGGGTGGTCTACGATCACACCTCAAAAATCACTGTGAAAAATCCGGTAAAAACAAAGGTAAAGCGTCTTTTCAGTAGCTCGAAGCTACGCTACCTTGTGCCCTTCCTTCCTCCAGTACAAAGCCAGACCCGACGCTATCCCACTCCAATTTCGTAGAAACTTACTGTTGACATTTTTACATTTCTCGTACCTCCTGACGCCTTCATAGCCGCCTCACTTACTCTTTCTTGCTTGGACTGGTCTATCTTATTATATGATCTGAAAAGAAAAGAGATCAAAGTCTAGTTCCACTTTCACTAATGTGCGGGTAAACTTAGTATGATGCCTAGCCCAGTAAGAATATCTTGTCCGGCTTAAGACCAAACCTGTCTTTGAATGAGTCGAGTAAATAGATGGCATTTCCAAGGTTCTCTTTCTAGATGGAATCAATCCTATCTCGCTAGAGCGTGTGGAAAAGGTAAGACTCTTTTTCTATTCCTTGGAGAGTAAGAGCATTCGATACTTTCTGTCCTGGGAAAGATCATTTAATAGAGAGATGGGAGTAGATCATTTCGCATAGCTAGGCTCTTGCCCATTCTTTATTTTGTGGGCATGTACTAAAGGGAACAACTTCACAAATAAGCCATGTCAATTGAAAAACCTTAACAAAAACTCTTACGATTTAAGTCTTTAATAGCCTTGTGAATGAGAAGAACCCAAATCTAATTAACAATCTCAACTCATGGACCATTTAAATTAGATTGCTTAATCACACGGCATCACCCAATCGCACCAAGATAATTTGTGCAATAAGCAAAAAGGACATTGCTAAGAGAAGTAACTGCACAACTAGATTCATGCCTAAGCCGGTGGGCACTCCTCCAGGCACTAAATGAGAAAAATAAACACACAAGACTCAAAGAGATGTGTAACTGCCCGTTTTCAATGGTGTCAAAAGTAGTGGTTTTGGGACCACAATTTTGACGAGTGAGTTATTATTTTAAAATTTATTTAATGGCTACGGGTTTATCTTAAGGTCTTATTAAAGTTCTGTTAAGAAATTTTGAAGTTTAAATGGTTAATTAGGTAAAAAGGACTAAATTGTAAAGGTTGTAAAAGTGGGTTTCTATTAGTTAAAAGGGCTAAATGGCTATGGAAAAGAAATTTAATGTTATTATATGGTAATTACGCCATATATGTTTATGGTGGACAAATATGGACATGATTATGTTAGTTTTAAGTTATAAAATAAGGGTAATTTAGTAATTAACAAAAGAATTAAAATTAACTAAAGAAAACATGAACATCTTCTTCTCCATTTCCATGTTTTCACAAAAAAAAAAAAAAAAAACCATTGGAATAGAACTTAAAACATTAGGCCAAGCTCTTATCTTGCATGTAAGTGAATTCAAGCCTCGCTTTTAATGATTTTTATGTTTTTAAGTTTGTTTTAGCTTAGTCTAGCTAGCCCAAGCGTTAAATTGCAAAATTGTTAAAGGTTAAGGGACTTTCCATGATTTTTTAATATTTTTTGAAGTTATTTGGTAGATTATTAATCTTGGTTGTTAAACAAACTTGTTTTGTTAAGTGATTTTGATAAATTTTGAATTAGGGATTAAATTGTTAAAATTATAAATTCATGGGTTTTATTATGTGAAATGTTGGTAATTATGGGTTGAACCAAGGTCTGTTGTAGCTTTGGTTAATATGGATTTAGGTTAAAATGATTAATATTCAAGTTATAAGCTTTAGGACTAAATTGTGAAAAGTTAAAATATTAGGGTAATTTTTAATTTTATATAAAATGAATTATGGATTGAATTGAATACTTGAAATACTTAATTGAATGAAATTATCTATTTATATCAAGATAAACAACAACTAGACATAAATCGAGGAAAGGCGAAAGCTTGGATCGATTTCAAATTCTACATCTATGACCATAGTTATCGAGGTAAGTTCCTATGAATTATAATCATATTAATGATAGATAAATTGATTATTTATTATATTGTGTTAATATAAACAGACTTGAAAATGCTTATGAATTGATGTTTTGAGTAATTAACGAGTAATGAATCCTGTTTGAACCTTAAGAATTCTTAAGATACGAACGACATGTCATTAGGGATTTCATGTTTTGAGTGCTGGTCTTGAATGTCCTATCGATGGTTGAGGCCCTGCATTTGTTGCGGATTCTCCACAGCTCATGTAAGCAGCATCGTGTAGCTAACATTCTAACCCACAGCTCGTGTGATCACTATTGTAAAAGAAAGGTTGTTGTTATATGGAAAGACAGACTATGTGTGTGCATTCCTGAGTATCCGATGTAATTCTAGGTGTTTCAATGGGTCAGTAAAGGAAATGGCATGGTATGTATACAAATGAAATGGTTCATGATCTTATGAAAAGGTTGACGAGATAAATAATGTATCTTATGAAATCTACTTATGATATAATTAAACTCATATGTATCATGGATGAACTTACTAACTTGTAAGTTTGATGGTGCTTGTATAGAATTTTACTGAGCTTATGGTCTTGGTAATGATATTATGCTTATTCTATAAATTGTGCAAAAAGAAATGGTAAGTTATGTTTGAGTTTATACGAGCTTACTAAGCATTAGTTGCTTGCGTAGTTACTTTCTTTGTTTCGTAGATTGTCAGAAGCTCAATCGGTTGGAAGCTTGTTTGAGATCTATCACACTATCCAGTAATCATTTTGGTAGTTTTTGAGTATTTTGGCCAAGGTTATAAATGGCATGTATAGGACTTTGTGTAATGGTAGATTATAAATGTCTTAATGTTGATTTGGTATGTATGCATTGAAGTTTATTTTTGGTTGATGAACTTTGGAGCTTTGACAAGTTAGGTCATTTTGGCCACTTTTAGGTGCTTGTATATATGATCCTTGTTGATATGCTTGTGATGTTATATAAATGGTTATATGTGATGTTTTTTGGTAGTTAAATAAACTAGGTTTTATGCTTGAAATGTAACTATTTTGCTTTGTTTTGATCAATGGTGTTTTGGTATAACTACGGTGCCATTAAATGGCATATTGGTTAAATGAATTGGGATGTTTGAAATGGTATGTTTAGATGTACTTGAATGATGCTTAATTTTATTGAATGTGTGCATGAATGGAGTGATTGAATAGGTATGTTTTGGCCTTGAAATGACTTGATTTTAGGGTCTATTTGTAGATCACACAACCTGGGGCACAGGCTATCACATGGTCGTGTGACGCACATGGCCTGGTTACATGGTCGTGTGACACTTGTTAGTTTTTAGTGTATCAAGTCAGTGTGTTACACAGCTTAGTACACGGCTTGAGACATGGCCGTGTGTTGTAAGTCAGAGAGTTACACAGTCTGGCACACGGCCTACGACATAGCCGTGTGACCTAACTTAGTGAGTTACACGGGTTGAGACATGGGCTGGGACACAACCATTTGTCCCTTTGTTCGATTGTCACACGACCTTGCCACGCAGCCGCATGACCCCTGTTTTCAAATTTTTGCAACTTTTTCTTAAATATTCTGAATTGTTTCAAATTAGTCTAAAATTGCTTTTAAGCTATTTTTAGAGCCTCGAAGGCTCGATTTAGGGACCAAATGCATATGTTTGATAGGTTTTCAAATGAGATTAAATTATTAAATGTTATAATGTTAAATGTTGTTCCCATTGTTTGGTAATGCTTTGTAACTCTAATCCGGCGACGGAGACGGGTTAGGGGTGTTTCACGATGATTATGTAATTCAATTTCCCTATACCTGCAGAGCCTAGCTCGGTGAGAAATATGCACTCTCTTCAACAATTACAATGTGAACCTACTCAATCACTCACATCTTACTCGTTTCCATCACTCTTGCACTTCAAAGATGCAACACTCTCTATTATGATCACCCCATTTGGTCATAGTAAGTAAAACCACAACACTAGGTTTCACTATAAAAATAACATTATTATAAAAGTGTTCTCTCATGAATAGATTAAGTGCCCAATGCTCAGTACATTTTTCTAGGCAAGTCTCTCAAAATATAGACATTGATTTGGAGACTTGCTTACAATAGAAAATCTAAAACAATCCAATAAAAGCTGTAATACCATAAGAATAATACAATATAATAATAACATATGAAGTAAATATGGATTTTATATCATCTTATAAGCAGAATCACGATCCAATCCAATGTTCATAGTCCAAGGGACTATTTTTGGAAAATTTTGATCCAAGTCAATTATCAATATTTTTATCCCCAAGCATGATGATCTTCTATAATAGGCTAGATTTTCACCATCTAATCAGCATAGCCCAAATATAAGGCTCAATAAATTGTCGACACCTAAATATAGAAACTGTTTCTACACAAATTTGGTGGGTAGGGAAGTGGGCACTCTCTCTAGCACCAAATTGCCAATTTCATATTTTTCAACATGTTCTTTAGTAAAAAAAAAAGATGATAACTACGAATTGAATTATTTTTACTAACCTTGTATTATTCTAAGCATTAATCAAATGGTCTTTCTCAAAATAATGACAATATCGATACTATAAGATAATCTTATCTATCTCGAAATTAGAGAAAAATGAATATCAAAGTGAAAAAAGAATGAAGTATTGTTTTAGATCTCACAATTCATTACCGAACCTTTATCGACTTTTGGCTAAATCAAAATTTAGCTACTTATAATCAAACAACAATGGAAGAAATTATTGGAAGGAAATTCTATTGAAAATAACATAAAAAAACATGTTAAATGTAACACCCCTTGCCCGATCCGATTGTCGAGTCCAAATTACAGAATGCTACATTTATTGTTCGAGCAATAACAGTCATTTATACACCATGAAACCATTTACACATGCAAATAAGTATATTATGCAGTCATTCTATGCTACATAATCATTTTTAAGTCTCACGGGAGATTATGAAAGCTCTATTTTTAACCCGAGGTCGAATTAGGACCAAATTATAAAGTTTTAAAATTTCAAGCTAACGTCACATCATCATGGTTTCCATATCGTGACATCATCAATTAGTGAGTTATGTCACGACTTCAGACACATCGACATCACAACATCACTCATGTCGACCTATGTAGTGATGACGAGGACTCAAGGTCATGGTGTTGCCCCTGTTTTGGCAAAGAGCACATTTGGTACAAGTTTCATACTTCTAACCATTAACCTACATTTCACTTAAAATTTCAAATTTCAGATCATGCCATTTCATGTCAATTCAAGTCAAATAAAAGTTATTATTTTCTTTTGAAAATAGTTATTATTTTGAAAAACCAGTTTTTCCTAATCTAACCGGTAGAAATAAGGAGTTAAAACCAAATAAAAGTTAAACCTCAAATGGTCTTATTACATAATCAAACCCATATATAAATTAAAATTATTTAAGTCTCAAGCGAAAAATCAGTATTCATGTGGCCACCTCTAGGTCCCTTACGACTCCAAATTGTTTAAGGCTGGGGATCACCTGTACAATTAAAAGAAAGGGTGAGTTTGCAAAAACTCAGTGTGTAATCCCCTATCAGTTAAATAATAATCGGTGCAAGCAAAAACAGACTGGGCCTAAGCCTTATACAGTAACAGATCAGTTCGGGCTTTAGCCCTATACGTAACAATGTAGGTCTAAGCCCAAAATAATAATAGTACAGAATAGAGATGCAACCCAACCCAGTCCAGCCAACACACCACTCATACCAACCAACACATCATGTGGGAACTAAGTCGACCCACCCATCCAACACACCAATATCTCAGCATAGTTACTAATAGTAACGCAGTAAAGCTACTAGTAATAGTAAACGTGGCCCAGCTATAAAAATCAGAATACGTGGCGAAGCCACTAGAATAATAAAAACGTGGCAAAGCAACTAGTACAGTACTTCTTCCAAATCAGAATCCCAACCACAATGCAGAATGTCGTGTCATAAATATTACGTGTATGTAGTATGTCGTATTCATAACAGTCATATAGATATCATACACGCATCAACTAAACTACCACTAGGGGTATAATGGTCATTTCGTCGGTTAGGGGTAAAATGGTAATTTCACCCCTCAGGGGTATTTCAGTAATTCTACCCTATAAAGGTTTTTTGATAATTCTACCTTACAAGGGTATTTTGGTAATTCTACCCTACGAGGGTATTTTGGTAATTCTACCCTACGAGGATATTTCGATAATTCTACCCTACAAGGGTATTTCGGTAATTCTACCCTACAAGGGTATTTCAGTAATTTTACCCTACAAGGGTATTTCGGTAATTCTACCCTACAAGGTAATTTCGGTAATTTCACTCCCTAGGGATATTTTGGTAATTTTACTCATTCGGGGTATTTCAGTCATTTTACTCAACTAGGGATATTTTGGTAATTTTACTCATTAAGGGTATTTCAGTCATTTTACTCATTAGGGGTATTTCAGCCATTTTACTCATTAGGGGTATTTCAGTTATTTTACTCATTAGGGTCTCGGTATAGTTAACGACCTTTCCAAAGGCCTACAGTTGCCTCGAACGACTTGGATAACCTATATGGCCAAAACAGTGTAAGTGGGCCCAAGGCCCATTACTCGAATCAAGTTGGCCCACATGCTCGTGTGGCCCGTTCAGCCCAAATTTCATCAAGGCTATACGAACTTTGCAGCCCATTCTATTATTATTCGCTTACCGTGGATTTTACCCATGTAGGGCCTATAAACCCATTGGGCCCATAGGGCCTATCTCGGCCCAACGAAGCCCATTACGACGTAAGCCTACGAGAATGCTCGTGGCGGCCTCTACAGACTAGAGCCCATGTTTGTGGGCTCGGTTCACCATACGCACGATCGCACGCTCGTGTGGCATCATACGCCATATTTCTTGCTTTTCGGCATTTTACCGATCTAAAGTCATAGCAATGTAAACAACACATACTTTCGGCTTTTTAGCCGATCATTGATTACCGAATACAAATACATACCTGATTGCAACAATGAAGAGTGTGAATAATCTGGAGTCCACAAACTATAACCAACACAACACAAGGTTAACGCATACTCTTAATCCACCACCTTTATTTACTTAAACCACAACCACTCACCTTGCTAAAACTAACCGATACTAGCGCCTCCCTGCTAATCAAGGGCGATTTCCCCCTCCTAACACGATTCGGCAGATCAAAAGTTGTTAGAAGACAACCATGCATTTGGCCCCCAAGAGAAAAAGAAGGGAAAACCGAAGCTTGTTAATAGAGCCAAAAAAATTCTGACTAAGAACGAAATAATAAAGTGGTTGTAGTACCCCCTTACCAATACCAATAAACAAACGTATTTCGGTAGTAGTAAGTCAAGAAGATTCGGCCCGAACCAAGAAGAACAAAGAGATTTGAGAGGGAGAGAGTATGAGAATTGGGCCTAACAGAGAAATGAAAACGAAATTTGGAAAAGAAGAAGAGATGGGAGTAAAAGAGAAGAAGACTACCAATTCGGTAGAGAGAAAGTGTGGAGAAGAAAGAAAGGCTTTAAGGGAGAATTTGGCACTTGGTATTTGTGTTTGGAAAAAGTGAATAAAAATTGAGAGGAAGAAAAAGTTAAAGAGATAAAGACCTGAATGGTCAAAAATGCTATACGAGATGCCACAAAGAGAGTAAAACCTGAACGTAAAAAGGAAAACCCAAAATACCAGAGAGGAAAAACGACTATTACACTCTCCCCCAAATGCCGAAAATGTACCAAATGATATACCCTTAGCCGAAATCCCCCTACTCAAGCTCTCCCATTTTGCTATGACTCCCTTCACATCCAAACTCCTTCAAAATCTCCACAGATTTCTCCTCGATTTGCTCTCAACCCCCATACAAATCTATTTAAATTTGATGACCAAGTCTCCAACCACCTCTGCAGAGTTTGAATCAAACTCTATCTCTCATGCCCTAGAGACATAAAATAAAACCCCCTTTTTGCATGCCATGGGATTTGAACCCACTCCCTCTTACATGCCCTAACACTCCACTTGCCACCACAACACAAGATCTCTTGTGTCACAAAGCAAGCACACTTAATATATATATATGCCCTTTAAGCTAACATCCAGGTTTCCAAAAGAGCAAAAATCAAAATTTTGCCAAAGGCCATACTTGAACCCAGGCTTCCTAAAATCCCCAAAACACACCCAAAACACTTAGCCATTAAAGCAAACAAGCAATTTGTCAAAACATGAAAAATTAAAGACCCTATATTTTAGGGCGTTACAATTCTACCCCTAAAATAAAATTTTGGCCTCGAAATTTACCTAGTCAGAATAGATGGGGATATTGTTGTTTCATCGCCCCCTCAGGCTCCCACGCGGCTTCCTCGGTATCGTGATTATGCCAAAGCACCTTGACCAAAGGAACAGATTTTCTCCTATATACCTTAACATCACGATCTAGTATCTGCTTCAGTTCTTCCTCAAAAGTCAGATCAGGTCTAACCTCAATCTCTTCCACTAGCACTGTATGTGAGGGATCAGAGTGGTAACACCTCAGCATAGAGACGTGGAACATATCATGTATCCTGTTTAACTCAAGAGGTAACTCAAGTTGATAGGCGACCGGTCCCACACACTTTAATACTCGATAGGGTCCGATGAATCTAAGGCTCAGTTTGCCTTTCCGTCCAAATCTCAGAATCTTCTTCCATGGTGAGACCTTCAAAAAGACATAATCTCCCATAGAGTACTCTATCTCTTTACGCTTTAAATATGCATATGATTTCTGCTATCAAATGCTTTCTTTGATCGATCTCGGATCTACTTTACTTTTTTTCGATTTTAGAAACTAACTTTGGCCCCAAAACTCGTCGATCACCAAGTTTTGTCCAACAGGTAGGTGTAACACCCTAAAAATCTGAGTATATATATTGCATGATTTGGTGTTTAGATTTTAAAGGAAAATTTCTTACTTTTATTTTAGTGTTTATTGAAGTCCTAAAGAAGAGTATAGCATAAGTTGGATAAGGAATAAATTTAATATTTGAGAATTTATTGAAGAGAAGCAAGTGTCATTAATACTTAAGTTAAATTAAGTGTTAATGAGTGTCATAAGTTGAGTACATGGCATGGTGGTGTTGGCGCATGAGTTATAGCATGAGGGAGAGGTTCGAATCCTTGTTTAACATCTAGATGAATTTTTATTTTAATTTTCGCACATGTATAGCAAGTGTCGGCCAAGAGCATATATGGTAAGTGTTGACCATGTTATTTTTGGTTAGTGTATCAAAGGATTAAGGAAATAGTTAACTTATGGCATGGAATCAAAACTTAAGGAAAGATAGGGGACATAAGGCACATATCAAGGAAAATTTTGAAACAAAATCATGGCCAATGGACCATGTTTTTGGACGGCAACTTGGTATAGGGAGGGAGCCGAATTTTAGTGTTAGTTGGCTAAGAAATGAATTTTTCTCTTTGGTCATTCCTAGCAACCTTGTGCAGAATTTTTTTTCATTCCTCTTCTCAATTTTCTCCTTTGGCCGAAATTGAACCTTGGTAAAGCCAAATTCTTTTGACCATTTGGTCACTTTTATTCATCTTTTGAGTTTTTCCTAGTGCTTCTTCTTGTGCCGAAATCAACCATACCAAAAAAACCATTCTTTTTCTTTTCTTTTTACCATGGCCGAATGTACCTAACTCCTAAAATCCATCTTTTTCTTCTCTTCTCTTTGAAATCAAACATCATCATCATCTCTTCTTTCATATTTTAATTCTTCTCATTTAAAGTTTCTCCATCAAACTCTCTCATGGCCGAATGCTAGAGTGCCCATAGCCGAATCTTTATTTCTTTTCTTTGATCCTTTGTAGCCGAAATCTTCATCCATCATAAACACCATCCTCAATTCTTTCTTTTCGATCGTGGAAATAGGTAAGGGATTCTTTTTCATTTTCGATTAATTAATAGTATTATGGCCGAATATTTATGGTATTATGAAGGACCATTTGGATCGAAATAAACGTTCATTCTAATAACGTTTCATTTGTTATTATACAGTGCAATACGAAACTCAAGTGTTCGAGAGAATCGTAGAAACGTTGGAATCGATTTATTGTGGTAAGGAAATCACATCCTTTAAAGCCGCTAGTACTATTTCGATATTATCTTAGATTGAACTAATATTCCTTTGATCTTGAAGACTTTCAAAATAGGGAAGAAAAAGGCGGTGTTTAGTTATCGTAAGAGGGGCGATCCAAATCCCCATTTAAACGAAGAGCGGTTTCGACGGTCGGATTTTCCACGGATTGCGGACCATCTTCGAAGGAAGTCAATTATTTGAAGTGGTACGAACTTCCGAGCCTTTATCGTTGGTGTATTCTCTACGACTAACGAACCAATAAACGAGGAGAAACCGAAAATCAAGTGATTCAAAATCAAGAGGGTAAGATTTTGGATCTATTATCGATTAAGTATATTTATACTGAAATAGTGTTCTAACGGATCGAAATATGTTTTAGGTGCCGAGGAGCGAGAAGGATTAGTACTCTCGGATCGAGGTGTGTAACTTCACACTTTTTCGGTTGGATGTCAATTTTGGTATTGAAGTAAAATCGTAAAACGACTAGATCGGTAAAAAACGTAACAACCGATATTTTGATGAAACTACGTGAAAACGACTAAAATTGTGGAAATTACGAAAACGCCCTCGAGAAATTACTTGTTAATATGTAAATTGTATGTTTCGTGGAAATGGACCGTAAAATACTCTAGTTCGATAAATTGGGCCAAAATACTCTAGTTCGATAAATTGGGCCAAAATACTCTAGTTTGATAAATGGGCCAAAGCCCACTAAACTGCTAAATGGGCAAATTGCTACATTATTTTATGGGCCAAATGAAATGTTTAATGATAAACCCACCAATGTTATGAATTAAATAAAAAATTGTTATATGACTATATTTTGTTATATACGCATAATTGCATGGGGTGGGGTATATGAAGAGAAGAATGGCCGTTGCTAAAAATCTAGTTCGGTGGCTCTCGCCACAATTATGGCTTATTGCCTCTAGTTCGGTGGCTCGCCACAATTATGGCTTATTGCTCTAGTTCGGTGGCTCGCCACAAATAATTAAATGGCTTATTGCCTCTAGTTCGGTGGCTTTGCCACAATTATAAAATGGCTTAATGCCTACGATTGGTGTGTTGGCGGGGTGGGTTGACTTGATCCTCATGGTGTGATGGTTGGTACGGGGGTGTTAGCGGATGGATATTAGGTTTGGTTTGGGAAATTCATTTTACATGCATTTTAAATTATTTTATTTTATGATATATTGTTGAATTTCAGAATTGGGCTCAAGCCCAACATAATATCTTGATGATCGGCCCAATAATGGTGGCAAGTGAGTTGCACACTGAGTTCTAAGTAACTCACCCCCTTAAATTTTTCCATCTCAGGTAATGGAAATTGACGTGGACTTGGCCGAGGATGACTTCGTGGAGGCCATCTTGCAAAATATGGGTTTATTAAACTCGAACTCTTTAATAAGTATTTTACCATTTTGGGTTAATGTAATAAGGGCCTCTATAAATAATTTCTAGATTTTTATGTGTGTTGGTATTAAACTATATTTTGGACTTTTAAATATGGGCTATGGTTATATGATGTTTTAATAAAATAAATTGGGTTTTCAAATATACGAAATTTCTTTATAAATATTTTATTATTGTTAACTCTTAAACAAATTACCTAAAGGTTTTTGATAATACAATGAATAATGTTTTTCAACTAACATTTTCTAATATTCATTAAATTAAAATACTTATCGATTTTTATTAAACCCAAATTTAAAATAATATTGTAGTTTTCAACTTATTGAAGGTTTTAAAATAGCTCGATTCATGTAACAAACCAAATCTAGTCTCAATGCATAGACCGGTTTGGGGTGTTACAAGAGAGGGTACGACACCCACGACCATGTAACGCCTCGTATGGTGCCATCTGAATACTAGATTGGTAGCTGTTGTTATATGCGAACTTTGCTAGTGGCAAGTAGTCTTCCCAACTGCCTTTGAAACCAATTACACAGCTTCTTAACATGTCCTCCAATATCTAAATCACCCTCTCCGACTAACCATCAATCTGAGGATAAAATCCAGTACTAAAGTCCAACCTGGTACCCAAAGCCTCGTGTAACTTTTTCCAGAATCGAGATGTGAATCTAGGATCTCTGTCCAAAATGATAGAAACTGGTACCCCATGCAACCTCACAATCTTGGCCACGTATAACTTAGCCAACTTCTATAGCGAATAATCAGTGTGGATCGATATAAAGTAGGCAAATTTAGTCAGTCAGTCAACAATAACCCATTCTGAGTCCTTCTTAGTCGGCATTAAGGGTAGCCCACTTACAAAATCCATGGTTACCCTCTCCCACTTCTAGAGTGGGATCTTTACTGGCTGCAGTAACTCAAAAGGTAGTTGGTGCTCAGCCTTAACTTACTGGCATGTCAGACACTTACCCACGAAATCAGTAACCTCACGCTTAAGCCCTGGCCACCAGTACAGTTCACGCAGATCTCGTACAACTTGTTTTCACCAGGATGCATAGCATAAGGACTGCTATGCGCCTTCTGTAGGATAGACTGCCTCAGCTTAGAATTTCTCGGTATACAAACTCTCCTACGGAAACATAGTACTCCCTCACTATTTAGCCTGAAATTCGCAATCTCCCCCTTCTCAACCAATCAGAAATGAGGAACCAATGACTTATCTAACAACTGCTTCTCCTTAATTTTATCAATCCAGGTCAGTCTCTCTTAGAGTTTAGCCAACAAACTACCATCTTCAAACAGGCTGAGATGAGAAAATATTGCTCTCAAATTAGATACAACCCTACGGCTCAGTGCATCAGCTTACTACGTTAGCTTTACCAAGATGGTACTCAATTGAGCAATCATTATCCTTAAGCAATATCCATCTTCGTTGCCTAAGATTTAACTCCTTCTGAGTAAGGAGGTACTTGAGGCTTTTATGGTCTGTGTAAATAATAGACTTCTCACCTTATAAGTAATGCTTCCAAATCTTTAGTGCTAACACTACCGCAGCTAACTCCAAGTTGTGAGTGGGGTAATTCGCCATGTGAGGCTTAAGCTGACGAGATGCGTACGCAACCACCTTACTCCCTTACATTAGCACACAACCTAACCCAGTGTGTGACACATCACTATAGACAATGAATTCCTTCCCAGGTTCTGGTTGTATTAACACAAGGGCTTTAGTCAGAACTTTCTTCAGTTTCTCAAAACTCTCTTGTTGCTTATCGGTCCAATTAAACGGTACCCCTTTACGTAGTAGCTTAGTGAGAGGTGCAGCAATAAGTGAAAACCCATCAACAAAATGTCTGTAATACCCAGCCAAACACAGAAAGTTTCGAATCTCAAATACAGTCTTTGGTTGTTTCCAATTCAATACGGCTTCAATTTTTCGAGGATCAACCCTAATCCCCTATGTAGACACCACTTGACCCAAAAATGTCACTTCTTGCAACTAGACCTCACACTTGTTGAACTTTGCGTATAGTTTTTTTTTTTTCCTTAGAATTTGCAAAATAATTCGAAGATGTGCTTCATGATCCTCCTCGATTCTAGAATACCCCAGGATGTCGTCTATAAACACAACTATGAACCGATTCAAATAAGGCTGGAATACTCGGTTCATCATATCCATGAAAGCAGCTGGTGCATTCGTCAACCCAAACAGCATTACTAGAAACTCATAATAGCCACATAACGAGTCCTAAACGTAGTCTTATACACATCCACCTCCTTAACCTTTAGCTGATGGTGCCCAGATCGAAGATCTATCTTGGAGAAAACTGAAGCTCCTCGTAGCTGGTCAAACAGATCATCTATCCTCGGTAAAGGGTACTTGTTCTTAATCGGCAGTTTGCTCAGTTGACGATAATTGATGCACATGTGCATGGATCCATCCTTTTTCTTTACGAATAACACTGGTCTCCCCATGGAGACACACTCAGCCGAATGAATCCTCAATCTAGTAGTTCTTGAATTTGAGCCTTTAACTCCACCAGCTCCTTCGGTGCCACCCTATAAGGGGAGATGGACACCGGAGCTGTTCCCAGTAAGAGCTCAATACTGAATTTGACCTCACGATTTGAGGACAACCCAGGAAGCTCTTCTAGAAATACATCTTGGAACTCCTTAACAGTTTTGACATCTCCAACTAAAGGACCCTTAGAATCAGTACTGTTAACACAAGCTAAAAATGTCTCACAACCCTTGCAGACCAGTTTCTCGACCTTTAATGCAGAGATTATGTTAGACAGATAATCTCTTCGTTTCTCCGCCGCAACCACCTCCTCATCCTTAGTAGACTTCAACATCATACGCTTAGCAGTGCAATCCAAATTCGTACAGTGTTTCACTAGCTAATACATGCCCAATATAAGATCGAATTCGCCATGCGGTAGTTCCATCAAATTTGCCGGAAAGAGAACCCCTTGCACCTCTAAGGGCTCGTCTCTAAACAACTTGTTCACTCTAACTAACTGTCTTAGTGGACTTAACACAGTCATCTTACTATCAGTGATTTCAAACTGAAAACCCAGCATCCCAAACACAGTGCATGCAACATACGAGTTTTAAGACCCAATATTAATTAAAATAGTGTATGGTTCATTATAAATTAGGAATGTACCAGTTATGACGTACAGGGTGTCGCCATCCTCTCGGTGACGAGCAGCATAGACCAAAGCTGGTTGTCTCACCTTAATGTTACCAGCACCTCTGCCTAGTGCTCCACTTCCTCTTCCCAAACCATTTTCCCCTCTGGCCTGACCATGGCCTCTCAGTGGCTGCTAACCACCTCTCTCTGGCTGAACATGGCCCTGACTTGCAGCTTGCATCTGAACAGGCCTCTAAGTACAGTTCTTGACATGATGATCCATGGACCCACATCTGAAACACGCCCCAATTTGTTTCCAGCACTTATCCTGGTGAGCTCTCCCACAATTTGCGCAATGCTGCGGTCTAACTATAGTAACAGGAATTGCTCAGACTGACCCATCAAATCTGGCCATCTTTATAGGCTTTCTAGAAAACCCGAGGGCCCTAAATCTCTTTTAAATCTACCCTTATCTTTCTCACGATTCTGGCACTCAAAGTGCTTTACATCCTCAGCAATTTTTTCTTTTTCAACAAGGGCAGGAAAGTCTCGCTCCTTCTGCGGAGCTATCAGCACACTTAACTCATCTCAGAGGCCATCTTTGAACCATACACAACGTTCATACTCAGTTGCGACTATACCACAACCATAACGACTCAGCCGTAAGAATTCTACCTCATATGCTGCAACTGTCTTATTCCCCTAGGCTAAGCTTAGAAATTTCTTTCTTTGAGCGTCCACATAACTTGCGCCCACATACTTCCCTTGAAAGGTCATTTTGAAGAAATCCCACGTCAAACGATCGGCTTGCGTACCCTATCTTACAGTGAGCCACCACTGGTCTACCTCATCTCACAGTAAGGACACTGCTCCCTTTAATTTCTGTTCAACTGTACAGTCGAGGTAATCCATTATCCATTTGGTAGCCTCTGACCAATACTCTGCTACATTCGGGCCTACACCAGAAACACCCATGAAGATTTTCACTCCATTAGACTGGAGTCGCTCAAAAATAGAACTTCGGCCCACTAATCCAGTACTCACTCCAGAAACCCTTTCAAGAACCCGTAACATTGCTTGGGATAGAGCATCATCCCCAATCGCTCGATCATGGGACCTTGTCTCAGTTACTGGTGAGGCTGGTGCCTCCCTAGCAGTCATGTGACCCGATACTGAAGACCCAACCCTAGTACCTCGGCCTTTACCGCGGCCTCGTGTACCCCTTCTGCGAGTACCTATTGTGCTCATATCGGTATAGCGTATTATCTATTTTAAAAGTCTTATGAATCAGTTCATAATTTCAGTAATTATTAACGAATGTTTTATGACAATCAGTATTTAAAGTTTTTGTTTTCGCAGATCGAGATATCTCACTACAGTTTTCAGTATTCTACAGTCTCAGTTTACCCTAACAAAAGAGTTTTAGCAAAATACTACTATCTATAGTAGTTTCTCAGTATAACATTTCAATCTATAGCGGTAAACAGTGTTAGAAAACTTACAAATTTGGTGCCAGAGACTCGGGGTGCGACACTTTTAGTAACAACCTTTCAATTTTCTTTCCAAAACCAAATTTTAGATAATTTTAAAAAATTTTCAAGAACCCATTGCACAGTCGAGTTTTGTAACTTGGCTTTGATATCACTAAATGTAACACCCCAAACCCGACCTAGACGCTACGACCGAATCTGATGTGTCACATCGAAGTGTTGATTTAAAAACTGGTCTTATTGATGAAAGTTTGAGACTAAAGTTTTAAATCCTTTTTAAACTAATTGCTATTGAAAACGTTGGTGTTGTAAAATTAAAACTTGTTGACCACTTATTGGTCATCACATTTGTTACAAGTTTATTAATTTGAAGTAAAACCATGGGAGCTTTTCTAATTATAAACCCTAAAATTTGAAATGTGTGGTTTTCTTTAGAAAATAGTTATTATTTTGAAAAACCCGTTTTTCCTAATCTAGCAGGTAGAAATAAGGAGTTAAAACCAAATAAAAGTTAAACCTCAAATAGCCTTATTACATAATCAAACCTACATATAAATTAAAATTATTTAATTCTCAAGCAGAAAATCAGTATTCATGTGGCCACGTCTAGGTCCCTCGTGGCTCCAAATTGTTTAAGGCTGGGGATTACCTATATAGTTAAAAGAAAGGGTGATTTTGTGAAAACTCAGTGTGTAATCCCCTATCAGTCAAATAATAATCGGCGCAAATAGAAACAGACTGGGCCTAGGCCCTATATAGTAACAGATCAGTCTAGGCTTTAGCCCTATACAATAATAGTGTGGGTCTAAGCCCAAAATAATAACAGTACAGAATAGAGATGCAACCCAACTCAATCCAACCAATACACCACCTATACCAACCAACACACTATGTGGGGACTAAGTCGACCCACCCAGCCAACACACCAATATCGCATAACTGCTAATAATAACGAAGAAAAGCTACTAGCAACAGTAAACGCGGCCTAGCCACTAAAATCAGAATACGTGGCGAAGCCACTAGAATAATAAAAACATGGCAGAGCCACTAGTACAGTACTTCCTTCAAATCAAAATCCCAATCCCAATACAAAATGTCGTGTCATAAATATTATGTGTATGTAGTATGTCATATTTATAACAGTCATATAGATATCATACACACATCAACTAAACTACCACTAGGGGTATAATGGTTATTTCGTCGGTTAGGGGTAAAACGATAATTTCACCCCTCAAGGGTATTTCGATAATCTACCCCACAAAGGTATTCCGGTAATTCTACCCTACGAGGGTTTTTGGTAATTCTACCCTACAAAGATATTTCAGTAATTCTACCCTACAAGGGTATTTCAATAATTCTACCCTACGAGGGTATTTCAATAATTCTACCCTACAAGGGTATTTCGGTAATTTCACTCCCTAGGGGTATTTTGGTACATTAGGGGTATTTCAATCATTTTACTCATTAGGGGTATTTCAATCATTTTACTTATTAGAGTCTCGGTACAGTTAACGACCTTTTCTAAGGCTTACAGTCACCTCGAATGACTCGGATAACCTATATGGCCAAAACAGTGTAATTGGCCCCAAGGTCTATTACTCAGCTCAAGTGGGCCCACAAGCTCGTGTGGCCCGTTTAGTCCAAATTTTGTCACGGCTATACAAACTTGGTAGCCCAATCTATTATTATTCACTTACCGTGGATTTTACCCATGTGAGGCCCATGAACCCATTGGGCCCACGTGGCTTATCTCTACCGCTATGCACCTAAGCCCACGAGAACGCTCATAGCGGGCTCTACAGACTAGCACCCATATTTGTGCGCTCGATTCACCACACGCACGATCACACGCTCGTGTGGCATCATACGCCATATTTCTGGCTTTTCGGTATTTTGTCGATCTACAGTCATAGTAGTGTAAACAACGCATACTTTCGGCTTTTCAGCCGATCATCGATTACCGCATTCAAATACACACCTAATTGCAACAACGAAAAGTGTGAATAATCTAGAGTCCACAACCTATAACCAACACAACACAAGGTTAACTCGTACTCTTAATCCATCACCTTTATTTACTTAAACCACAACCACTCACCTTGCTAGAAGTAACCGATACTAGCACCTCCCTACTGATCAAGGGCGATTTCCCCCTCCTAACACGATTCGGCAGATCAAAAGTTGAAGACAACCATGCATTCGGCCCCCAAAAGAAAAAGAAGGGAAAATCGAAGCTTGTTAATAGAGCCAAAAGAAATTTGACTAAGAACGAAATAATAAAGTGGTTGTAGTACCCCCTTACCAATACCAATAAACAAACGTATTTTGGCAGTAATCAATCAAGAAGATTCGACCCGAACCAAGAAGAACAAAGAGATTTGAGAGGGAGGAAGTATGAGAATTCGGCCTAACAGAGAAAGGAAAATGAAATTTGGAAAAGAAGAAGAGATGGGAGTAAATGAGAAGAATACTACCAATTCGACAGAGAGAAAATGTGGAGAAGAAAGAAAGGCTTCAAGGGAGAATTCGGCACTTGGTATTTGTGTTTGGAAAAAGTGAATAACCGTTGAGAGGAAGAAAAAGTTAAGGAGAAAAAGACCCGAATGGTCAAAAATGCTGCACAAGACCCCACAAAGAGAGTGAAACCGAACGTAAAAGGAAAACCAAAATACCAGAGAGGAAAAACGGCTTCTACACTTTCCCTCAAATGCTAAAAATGCACCAAATGACATACCCTTAGCCGAAATCCCCTACTCAAGCTCTCCCATTCGGCTATGACTCCATTCACATCCAAACTCCTTCAAAATCACCACCGATTTCTCCTTGATTTGCTCCCAACCCACCATTCAAATCCATTCAAATTTGATGACCAAGTCTCCAACCACCTCTACAAAGTTTGAATCGAACTCTACCTCTCACGTCCCAGAGATATAAAATAAAACCCCTTTTTTGCATGCCATGGGATTCGAACCCACTTCCTCTTACATGCCCCAACACGCCACTTGCCACCACAACACAAGATCTTTTGTGTCCCTTTTTTCATGCTGTGGGATTCGAACCGACTCCCTCTTACATGGCCTGACATGCCACTTGCCACCACAACACAATATCTCTTGTGTCTCAAACCAAGCACACTTAATATTTATGCCCTTTAAGCTAACACCATGGTTTCCAAAAGAGCAAGAATCAAAATTTTTTCAAAGGCCATACTTGAACCTAGGCTTCCTAAAATCCCCAAAACACACCCAAAACACTTAGCCATTAAAACAAACAAGCAATTTGTTAGAACATAAAAATTAAAGACCTTATATTTTGGGGCGTTACAGTCATTCCAACTCGTACCAGTTCAACATGCTATCATATCGTCATCAAATAAACACCGTGTAGACTCCCATTTTGTCTGAGGCCATTTGGAGGCCTATTTAAATTTTTGTTCTCTCTTGGGCCATTCGAAGCCCACCCGATTTTGGTCAATTTGAGAACATTTTTTTTGCTTTCCTTTTTAGGTCCTAAATTATTATTATTATCATCACTACTACCATTATTATTATTATCATTTTTTACAAATAAATAAAATTAAAAAACAATATATATACATGAAATGAAAAAAAAGGAGGCTTTTCATATTTTTGTTCGTAAAAAAAAAAAACAACAAGCATTTTTCTTTTCTTATCTTCTATCTTTTTTTTTTTGCCATAGACATGTCATGAGGGATCGGGTTTTGGGCTTCGATGAAGGGGACATCACCGAACCTTCGATCCTCCACCCCTAGGAGCCCCTAAAAATCTCGTTTTTCCCTTTCCCTTTCTAAAATAAAGGTTTGTTTAAAAAAGACTTGATCTTGGGAAAAGTTTTGACTTTTTTTAAAAAAGAGAAAGTTTAGATTTTAAAATATAAATATATTTTTAGTCATTTTAAAGGAAAGTTTAAATTTTAAAACAAAGTTTTGATTTTTTTTCAACTATTTTAGAATAAAAGCGTTGATCTTTAAGAAAATAGTATTTTTTTTAAAAAAGAAAGTTTAGATTTTTAAAATAAAAATATGTTTTTAGTCATTTTAAAGGAAAAATTTAAATTTTTAGAATAAAGTTTTGATCTTTTTAACTATTTTGAAATAAAGTTTTGATTTTTAAAAAAGTAGTGATTTTTTAAAGAAAACTTTGATTTTACAAAAAAAAAAAAAACTCAACCATCGACGCAGTGGCTCCACCACCTAAGCCGAGAGTCGTTGGGCTCTCCAATGTTGGAGCCATGGCCAACATAGGAGGAAGAGAAAGAGGAAGAGGTTTTTATTCTTTTTTTTTTTTTTTTTGAAAAAAATGAGGTTAAAATGAAAGAATGAATAGTTTTTTTTTTCATTTATAGGTGCAAAAAATGGGTAATTTATTCCCACCGCTTACTTTTTAAATTTACAAAAGAAGTACCCCATTTTTTGCAGATCGCCCTCACTCTTTGGTCTATTTACACCCGTAACCCTTTTATTTATTCAAACCTTCGATTTAATCTGAAATTTCAAAATTAAAAGCAAATTAATTGCTACATTAGTTATCTGTCTTCCACATTTTTTATCTTTAAGTCCCAAAATCAAGCTATGCCATTTTATTTCCATATTTAATAAATTATTTACACTTATATATTCCTTTTAATTTGCATTTATACCTTATATATTTAATGTCAATTATGCACATTATTTTAATGTTTTATATTTATTCACACTTGTATAATTTTTATTTTTATTATTTTGTCTTTATTTATTTTCATGTATATATATATATATATATATTTACACATTCCCATTACGTACATTGTAATATTATTTATTTATGTTACTTTGATTCTTTTTTTATTATGAATAAGGTGTATTTTGTTACTATTATCATCATCATGTCCGTGTCTTATTTATTTCATTTATTTAAGTTTTCTTTTATCATTTCCCTTTTGGAAAGAGTTTTAACTTTTCATTAACTTTAGCCAATTTAATTAGTTTTTCTATTTTATTACTATCCATTTTAAAAGAGAGAACTTTAGGTCATTTTTCCATCCTATAATTGCAGACATGAAATTAGTTAAGTCGTGTTACATTTTAGTGAAACCATAAGGTTTTTACATTTTAATTTAGATTAGTTTTAAGATCTTATCTAGCATTTACCCGAGAAAATTATAAATAACATGTAAGATATTTTTTTAGGGTTTTAAACTAATTTTAAATATCGATAGGATTCCTCTTTAAAATCTTAAATTAATATGTAAATATTCTTTAGGACTTTATTCAAGATTAAAACTAAAGATTTTTGTAGGTGAATTGTAAATCATGAGTAGGACTTTCTAAGTATTTTATTTTAGAAACTTTTTAAGAAAACTAATAAATGTTATTTAAGACATATTATTTTAGGATTTTGATGAATGTAAAACTTAGATCAAGAATTTTAAAGTAAGATCAATCACAAACTAAGCATACGATACTTTCGTAAGATCTTGATAGGTTCAACATTATTAATTAAATATTTTTAAATAATAATAAAAGATCGAATAAGTTGTAGATTAATTTTAATATTTCTCTTAATTCATTGGCAATTTCTAGGTTTTTTTTTTTAGCATTCTAAATAGAATTAATTTTAGGAATTGAAGGTATTTTACTAGAATTATTTAGGTATACTTAAGGTTCACGTTAAAAGTAAAAATCTCTAATTTAAGTTTCAAATTAGATAAGTTTGGTGAACACATCTTAATTGAGTTACAAGTAAACCAAAGACATTTTCTTTAGAGTTTTATTTAAGATTTTCATAAGATTTTAGCCTAGATTAAGACATTAATATGCTTAAATAAAATAAAATAAAATAAAAAACCTATCTCCTAAGACCCTGTAGGACTATCCCTGGATAGGCGTTGTGGGGGTGCTCTAACCTTCCCCACACTTAACCGTACTCCTGAACCCAAAATTTGGTGATGAGATCAAATCTAGACTTTTAGGATTTTTCGTAGTATTAATTCTAAACTTTTAGACGATAAGTGGCTAAGCAACCTAGGCAACATTATGTAGGCAACGTTATAACACACCAAAACGGCCATAATGATAGTTTCAAACATCAAAAGTAATTCCGAGCCATAGCTAACATATTACTAAACAAATCCCAAAATCTTAAGAGCAATTAAATCGTGGAGACAACTCAAAATATCATTTCCGATATTAGAACAAATACAACTGTAACACCCCAAACCCGGCTTAAACGTTACGACCGGATCTGGCATGCCACATGAAAGGAATGTCTAAAAACGTATGCTCGTTAAAAAGCTCGATTCTTTATAGTTGTTGTGAGAAATCGAGTTTAAGTAATTTTGAATAAGAAACGGTTTATTATCATTTTAGGAAAATCCCATATTGATCATTTAATAATAAGCAGTAACCAAATTGAAAGCTGAAACCAAATAAAATACCCAATGCCTTATTACATAACAAAACCAAATTTAAAAGTAAATTAACCCAAAATAGTAATTGAAATAAAACCCGAAAACATAGTGCATGGCCACCTCGAGTCCACCCCGGCTCCACATCCGCGATCTATGCCTCATCTGCAAATGTAAGGGAAAGGGGTGAGTCATCGAGACTCAATGTGTAAATCCCCATCCCGATAATAACGAGGCACTTACACATTTGATATGTCAATATGCAAATCATGCAAACCCAACCTAACCAACCGAACTCTTGTGTCTACCCCGTGTGGTTAAAACCACTGGTGGTCAAAACCACTGGTGACCATAGTCACAAATCATATAAGTGTGGTCAAAACCACTGGTGACCGTAGTCACAAATTATATGGTGGGGCCAACCCACCGTGTGGTCAAAACCACTGATGACAATCCCGTAATCAACATGTGGGCCAACCCACTGTGGTACCAAACCACTGGGACGAGTCACAATAATCCATGTGTGGTCAAAACCACTGGTGACTGTAGTCACAAATAATATCCATGTGGTCAAAACCACTGGTGGTCAAAACCCCTGAGACTAGTTGTAACATCCTGATAATTAGGGGTTATGCATTTTACTTAATTGAATGATGTAGCATGCTTAATTATTATTAAGTGTAATTTTGGAAGTTGGTTGAGCTTCATTAATTAAGTGAATGCTTAGTTAAACTTTTAATTTCTATTAATTTAGAGAGAGCTAAGCATGTTAGGCCTTAAGAATTAATGACAAGGAATTTCAAGCATAAGTTAAGTGATTGGCAAAGTGGTTAAGATGCATGGATGTGTGCTTGAGGTGTAAGGTTCGAATCTCCTAGCTAACATTTGGGGAGAATTTTAAATTTTTTTTGTTTTCTTCCTTATAAGTGTCGGCCAAGAATATTCTAGAGTGGATGAGAATTTATTTATTTTTGGCTATTTGACCATGTGTAAAAGGAAGTTAGGAACTTATGG
Source organism: Gossypium rotundifolium (assembly GCA_025506655.1). Lineage (NCBI taxonomy): Eukaryota > Viridiplantae > Streptophyta > Magnoliopsida > Malvales > Malvaceae > Gossypium > Gossypium rotundifolium. Next base: position 82,457,798 of record CP106726.1, read on the forward strand.
CATGGAATCATAAGTTGATGATAAGATGAGGGGGGACAAAAGGCATGATATTGGGCTATGTTTTGGGAATGTGTTCATGGTTATTTGACCATGAACCTAGACGGCATGGAGGCTAAAGGGAGTGGTTTATTTTTTTTGATAGCAAATCAAGAGTGGATGGGGAAGAAACAAGGAGGAAAAAGGGGATAATGTTGGCATTGATTTGGCCGAATGTGTGCTTTGCCATTAGGGGGAGTTGGCCAAAAGTCTTGTATATTCTTTTGTCCATCTTTTCTCCCTTCTCCAAAACTTGTCCCTAAACCAAAACTATCATTGGCATTGGTACAAGGATTACTTTGTTTTGGTATTGGTATTTTTGACCAAAGAGATACCCTTATTCCATCTTTTCTTCTCAAAATTCTCTCTCTTTTGTTGACAAAATATTGTCACTTTTGAAGTCACTCCTTTACTTTCTCTTTAGTGTCGAATTTAGCTATCACCAATAGCCTTCTCCTTCATTTTCTTTTTCTCTCTTTTTCATTCTATTTCTCTTCTCTCTTCCCCCTCTCATAGCCGAAACCATAAAAGACTAAGTACCATTTTCTTCTTCATTCTTCTCACCTTAACCGAATGCACCTAAGCCCCAAAATCAATCTCCTATCTCTTTGATCATTTCTCCTTTTCTTTTTCTTTTCATTTTATTTCTCTCTTCTTTTTCTCTCATTGCCGAAACCACATAGAATCAAGAACCATTTGTTACCTCCTTGGCCGAATGTACAAAGGTTCCTAAACATTTCTTTTCTTTTGAGAAATCACCATCATCATCTTCTTCTCCTCTTTCTCTTTTCTTCCTTCTCTCTTTCCTTCTCCTTTAAATTCTCTTTCTTCTATTCCTCAAAATCGAAACCATCATATTGAAACCACCATTTCTCTTCTCTTTTTATTAAAGCCGAATCTTGAAGGACTCAAGTAAGATTTTATCAATTATTTTTATCATTTCTTTTCACTTTAGCAAACTTAGAATCGTGATCCTTATTTTCTCTTCTAGGTCGATTCATTTGAAAAGAATTTTACAAAGATCTTGTTGAGGACAACCTTAAAGTGACCATTCGAAATCATCAAGGGACGATTTAAGATCATCAAGATAGGTAAGAAAAGAGCTGTCCGGAGTGTTTGGAAGAAGGAGGTATTCCTTTACCATCGAACTACAAACGAAGGGTCAGACGACGGTTAGAGACTTTCCACCCGGTTGTGGACTTTACGCTAACGAGGATCGGATATTTGAAGTAGTCGCATAACCGAACCACTTTACGTTGGTGGAATATCGTGGTTTTGATCCATCTAGTGGAGAAAACCACAAATAACCGCTGTTCGTGAATCGAGGGTAAGGATTTAGATCCATCGTCAATAAGTATAGTTTTGTTAACAAAAGTTTATACTAACCAAGTGTGTTAATCAATTAGGTGTTGACGAGCAAGAGGGTATTGTTCTCACTGTTACTAGGTGTGTAACCTTACATTAAAATTTCCATAGATCTATGTTTTAAAAGTGATTATATGACAATATGTTTGTTTGTGGATACCAATCACATTGGTATACAAAATTCGTGTATGTTTACCCAAATATTCCGCTTATTTTTGCTATATGCATAATTATGAAATAAGTATGATTATATTATGTTTTGTGGGGTAAATAGCATGAAAATCGATTTGATATGTATGTGCATGGGCATATGGGTATTGTTGATAAAGGAGGAAGTATTCGGTGGTTTTACCACATTTACGGTGACTTCACATATGTGAATTTGGTGACTTGGTCACGATATTTGGCTCCAATGACTTGGTCACATATTTAACTCCGGTGACTTTGGTCCACGTATGTGAATCTGGTGACTTGGTCATGTATTTGAAATTTGGACTTGATCGGTGACTTGGTCACATCTGTTTTGGTGGCTTTCCCACAATAAAGGCGATGTGCATGTTGATCGCAAAGAATCGCCTTCGATGGTGTGTAGCGGATGGAGGTCGATTTAGTAATCCCACGGTGTGTTTGGTTGGTACGGGTGTGTAGCGGATGGATATTTAGGTTGGTAGGCTTGCATTTCATTTCATGTACATAACTATGTAATATTGTATGATTATTACTTGATCATTTTGAAATGGGCCTTTGGGCTAAATATGAGCTAAATGGGCCTTGGGCTAAATATTTGATTAAATGGGCCTTTGGGCTAAATATGAGCTAAATGGGCCTTGGGCTAAATATTTGATTAAATGGGCCTTTGTGCTAAACATGAGTTAAATGGGCCTATGGCCATATGTGAAATTTTGGGCTTTAAAGCATATGATAAAATGGGCTTTTTAGTGTATGTGTTATACATTGAGTTTATGACTCACCCATTTTTATGGGATAACTTTTGGATGACTCAGAAAGCGATGGATCTAGGCTGACAAGGATTTCGAGGTGGCAATGCTCGTATTAAGTATTGTGGAGATTTTCCAACTTAAAATTTTAAGTTAAATTCTATTACTTAGACTTTATTTTGGGTTGCCAATCTTATGTAATAAGGCCACTATAAACTATCTTTAAATTTGTGTTTGAATTTACTTTTATTTTGCCATGAACAAATATCTATTAAATAACTAAATTGGTTTTCTATAATTATTTAAAAGGATTTTGTCACTAATATATAAATGTTTTCTAGGAAATTTTCTTAAGTTGGTTTCCTTTTGGTTTTAATTAATTCCTTCTAAAAGTAATGTTTTAAAAGATAAAAATACTTTACAATGTGATTCCGCTAAAGTTTTACTCGAGGAACATACCAAATCCGGTTAGGCTTTTTGGGTCGGGTTCGGGGTGTTTTAGCTTGGTATCAGAGCCCAGTTTTAAACTCTCGGCCTTGGGTTTTGAAGCTCACAACGTTTTCAAAATTTGGCCCAAATGACTTTTTGAAAGTTTTCTTAAGTTAAATGATTTTATAAGAGCATGGCACTCGGAATTCTCGGCCCAGATCCATCAGGTATGTACCTTTATTTGATAAGTGATATGAATGTTTGATAAGCCTAAGGATACTTTAGAGACATGAACCCTAGGTGTATGTGTGCTACTACGAAAATCACTGAATATCTGTTACATAAAACTTTCTTCTAATAAGAAGTGAAAAGACTCTAATACATAAGACTTTTCATAAAAACATATAAGACACGTAGTAGACATGAGTTCTAGGGGATGAGGTCGTCGTGGACATGGAAGAGGAAGCATGATTGTGTCGGAACCAGTTCGATCTGGTCAAGGTTCCGAGAATGAAGCTCCGCCACCGGCTATTGAGGTGGAATTTCAAGAGCAAAATGAAGGAGGTGACGCAGTATCACAAGCTGTGCTGCGAGTTTTGGAACGTGTAGCAGAAGCTAGTTCTGGAAATGGGTCTCGAAAGTCAGTAGCTGAGAGACTTAGATCGAATGGAGCTGAGGTTTTCAGAGGAGTATCTGGAGTAGCTCCTAATGTAGCCGAATATTGGTTGGAAGCAGTCGAGAGGATCATGGACGATATAGACTGCACTGATGAAGAGAAATTGAAAGGTGCTATTTCACTTCTCCGTGATGAAGCCTACCAGTGGTGGCTCACTATCAAGGAGAGTACCCCTGTGGATCGTCTGGATTGGGGGTATTTTAAGATTAAATTCGAAGGAAAATATGTCGGAGCTAGCTATATCGACTCTCATAGGAAGACATTTCTGAATTTGGTCCAAGGAAACAAGTCAATAGCTGAATATGAAGCGAAATTTTTGCGACTTAGCCGTTACGCCAGAGGGATAGTGGCTACATAATATGAACGGTGTATCAGATTTAAAGATGGACTTAGAGATGAGCTAAGAGTGATGATTGCTCCACACTGTGAAAGAGATTTTGCAATCTTAGTGGAAAGGGCAAGAATTGTCAAGAGGCTAAACGGATCGAGAAATGTAACCGGACAGAGGCCGAGCAAGAATAAGAGAAGCTTTGGGTCCTCAGGGTCGTCCGGGAACTTTCAAAAAAAGTCAAGAAATGATGGACCGCGAGGTCAACAGACTGCTACAGAAGTACAAAGTCGTACTTGTTCTCAATGTGGGAAAATGCACTCGGGAGAATGCTGGAAGAAAACTGGCGGATGTTTCAAGTCCGATTCAAAGGATCACATGATCAAGGATTGCCCGATAAACTCGGAGAAGAATCGCCCAAAGAAATCGTGGTGCTAATCGGTCGATGTGGTGGACAGAAATAGATAAGAGGCCGTGGTCCAAATGGAAGGGGCAATGGTTCTAGTAGAGGTCGCGGAACTTCAGACAGAGGCAGTGGAAGCTCTGAGGTGAGACAACCAGGATTGGTGTATGCAGTTCGTCGCAGAGAAGACAGTGACGCACCTGATGTTATCACGGGTACGTTTCTGATTTCTGGGTTGCCCTTTATTGCTTTGATTGATATAGGGTCATCTCATTCCTATATCGCTAGTGAAGTATCTGGACTTTGCATGTGACTTCAAATCGTACCTAGGAAGATGATCGTATTTAGTCCTTTAGGATGCATGAGTTGTAGACAAACTTTTAAGGAAGTGCCTCTAGAAGTCCAAGGGATACAGTTTCCAGCTGACTTAATGGAGTTGCCGTTCGGAGAATTCGACCTTATCTTAGGCATGGACTGGCTTGTGAAGTACTGTGCAAATGTGGATTGTGCCGCTAAGAGAATGTCCTTAAGAACTCTTGATGACAAAGAAGTTGTAGTGTTGGGCGAGAGACGGAACTACTTATCTAATGTAGTATCCGCTCTTAAGGCGGAAAAGATGGTTAGAAAGGGATGTGAAGCCTTCCTGATGTTAGTGAATGCTTTGGAGACTAAGGAAGCAACTGCTAATGAAGTCAAGACTGTGAAAGAATTTGTAGATGTTTTTCCGGAAGAACTTCCAGGTTTGCCTCCGAACCGTAAGGTAGAGTTCGGAATTGATTTATTGCCTGGAACGGCGCCAGTTTCTATTGCTCCGTATAGAATGGCACCGAAAGAGTTGGTTGAATTGAAGGCTCAGATTCAGGAGTTGCTTGATCGTGGATTTATCCGACCCAGTGTGTCTCCATGGGGAGCACCGGTCCTATTCGTGAAGAAGAAGGACGGATCAATGAGGATGTGTATAGACTACCGGCAGTTGAATAAGCTGACCATCAAGAACAAGTATCCTTTGCCAAGGATTGACGACTTGTTCGATCAGCTTAAGGGAGCTGCGGTATTCTCAAAGATTGATCTAAGGTCGGGTATCATCACTTAAAGTGAAAGAAGCGGATATCCATAAGACGACTTTCGAACTAGATATGGGCATTATGAATTTACGGTAATGCCATTGGATTGATTTAATGCCCCAATTGCGTTTATGGATATGATGAACCGGATTTTCCAGCCTACTTGGATCAGTTCGTCGTGGTATTCATAGACGACATCCTGGTGTATTCTAAGTCCGAAATAGAACATGATGGGCATCTCCAGATTGTGTTACGAGTATTAAGGGAGAAGAAACTGTACGCCAAATTCAGCAAGTGTGAATTTTGGCTGAAAGAAGTTGCATTTTTAGGCCATGTGGTATCTGCGGAAGGGATAACGGTGGATCCTCGGAAGATTGAGGCTGTGCTAGATTGGAAACCACCTAAGTCCGTAATCGAGGTTCACAGTTTCTTGGGTTTAGCCAGATACTACAGAAGATTCGTCGAAGGATTTTCATCGATAGCTGCACCTTTAACGAAATTGCTGAGAAAGGAAGTACCTTTCGTATGGGCTGATAAGCAGCAAGAGAGTTTTGAGAAGCTCAAGAAAGTTTTGACGGAAGCTCCTGTTTTGATCCAACCTAAGGCAGGAAAGGATTTCGTTGTGTATTGTGACGCTTCTCACACAGGATTAGGATGTGTTCTGATGCAAGGCAGGAAGGTAGTTGCATATGCGTCTCGGTAGTTGAGGCCGCATGAAGTCAATTACCTGACGCATAACTTGGAGTTAGCAGCTGTAGTCTTTGCTCTTAAAGTTTGGAGACATTACTTATATGGGGAAAAGTCAGTGATATACACGGACCACAAAAGTCTGAAATATCTACTGACTCAGAAAGAATTGAATTTGAGGCAGCGAAGGTGGATAGAGTTGTTGAAAGACTACGATTGTTCTATCGAATACCACCCGGGCAAGGCGAATGTGGTGGCAGATGCTCTAAGTCAAAAAGTAGTGTCAGATTTGAGAGCGATGTTTGCACATCTTAGCCTTTTCGATGATGGAAGCTTATTGACAGAACTTCAAGTTAAGCCGACATGGTTAAGTCAAGTAAAAGAGAGGCAGTTAGTAGATGAAGATCTGAATGAAAAGCTTCGACAGGTACAGAGTGGGAAATTGGAAGATTTTGGTATTAACAGTGATGGAGTATTGTGTTATAAAGGTAAAGTCTGTATGCCAAAGGATCAGGAGTTGAGGCATAAGATACTTCAGGAATCGCATGGTAGCCCCTATGCTATGCATCCTGGAGGAAGTAAGTTATACCGAGATTTACGAGATCAATTTTGGTGGCCTGGACTTAAACGGGAAGTTACGGAGTTTGTAGGGAAGTGCTTGACGTGTCAGTAAGTTAAGGCTGAACATCAAGTACCTTCGGGATTGCTTCAGTCGATAAAGATTCCACAGTGGAAGTGGGAGAGAATCACCATGGACTTTGTTAGTGGGCTTCCTCTTGCGCCTACTAAGAAAGACTCCATTTGGGTGATAGTGGACCGATTGACGAAATCTGCACATTTTATCCCAGTTCGGGTTGATTACTCTTTGCAGAAATTGGCGAAGTTATATGTGGCTGAGATTGTAAGATTGCATGGAGTGCCGTTGTCGATAATTTCGCATGAGATCCGAGATTTACGTCGCGATTTTGGAAAGCATTGCATCGAGCTTTGGGCACCAGATTGGACTTCAGTACGGCATTTCATCCTCAGTCGGACGGTCAGTCCGAAAGAGTAATCCAGATCTTAGAAGATATGTTAAGGGGATGTGTAATAGATTTCAAGGGAAGTTGGGAGGAATTCTTATCGTTGGCGAATTTGCGACAACAACAGTTTCAATCCGAAGATTCGGATGGCACCATATGAAGCACTATATGGACTAAGTGTCGCACTCCCACGTGTTGGATAGAATTAGGAGAACGTCAGATTTTGGGTCCAGAAATAGTGGCTGAATCTGAAGAAATGGTTAAAGTAATCCGGGCTCGGTTAAAGGAAGCGTCTGACAGACAAAAATCGTACGCAGATCTTAAACGGAAAGAAATAGAGTTTGCTGTGGGAGACCAAGTTTTCCTAAAGGTTTCACCTTGGAAAAAGGTGATGAGATTTGGACGCAAAGGGAAACTAAGTCCCAGATTCATTGGACCTTATCGGATTGTGAGGCGAGTCGGATCTGTGGCATATCAATTAGAATTGCCTTCGGAGTTGAAGCAAATGCATGATGTATTCCATGTTTCAATGTTACGCCATTACCGGTCAGATCCATCTCATGTAGTGCCAGTTGAAGAGGTGGAATTAAGATCAGACTTGTCATACGAAGAGGAGCCAATTCAAATTCTGGAACGAGATATAAAGGTTTTATGGAGAAAATCGGTTCCTCTCGTCAAGGTATTATGGCGTAATCATGGATCGAAGAAGCTTCTGTGAACCGGAGGAAGCGATGCGACAAAGAATACCCTCACTTATTCCGCCTGTAATTTCGAGGACGAAATTATTTTTAAGGGTAGAAGCGTAACATCCCGACACGCCAAAGATCATCAAGATAGGTAAGAAAAGAGCCATCCGAGTGTTTGGAAGAAGGAGGTATTCCTTTACCATCAAACTACAAACGAAGCGGTCAGACGGCAGATTAGAGACTTTCCACCGGTTGTGGACCTTACGCTAACGAGGATCGGTTATTCGAGTAGTGCGTATAACCGAACCACTTTACGTTGGTGGAATATCGTGGTTTTGATCCATCTAGTGGAGAAAACCACAAATAACGCTGTTCGTGAATCGAGGGTAAGGATTTAGATCCATCGTCAATAAGTATAGTTTTGTTAACAAAAGTTTATACTAACCAAGTGTGTTAATCAATTAGGTGTTGACGAGCAAGAGGGTATTGTTCTCACTGTTACTAGGTGTGTAACCTTACATTAAAATTTCCATAGATCTATGTTTTAAAAGTGATTATATGACAATATGTTTGTTTGTGGATACCAATCACTGGTATACAAAATTCAGGTATGTTTACCCAAATATTCCGTTTATTTTTGCTATATGCATAATTATGAAATAAGTATGATTATATTATGTTTTGTGGGGTAAATAGCATGAAAATCTGATTTGATATGTATGTGCATGGGCATATGGGTATTGTTGATAAAGGAGGAAGTATTCTGGTGGTTTTACCACATTTACGGTGACTTCGGTCACGATGTGAATTTGGTGACTTCGTCACGCATATTTGGCTCGGTGACTTGGTCACATATTTGACTCCGTGACTTTGGTCACGATGTGAATCTGGTGACTTGGTCACGTATTTGAAATTTGGACTTGATTCGGTGACTTGATCACATCTGTTTTGGTGGCTTTGCCACAATAAGGGCGATGTGCATGTTGACCGCAAAGAAGCGCCTTCGATGGTGTGTAGCGGATGGAGGGTCGATTTAGTAATCCCCACGGTGTCTTTGGTTGGTACAGGGGTGTGTAGCGGATGGATATTTAGGTTGGGCCGGGCTTGCATTTCATTTCATGTACATAACTATGTAATATTGTATGATTATTACTTGATCTGTTTTGAAATGGGCCTTTGGGCTAAATATGAGCTAAATGGGCCTTCGGGCTAAATATTTGATTAAATGGGCCTTTGGGCTAAATATGAGCTAAATGGGCCTTCGGGCTAAATATTTGATTAAATGGGCCTTTGTGCTAAACATGAGTTAAATGGGCCTATGGCCATATGTGAAATTTTTGGGCTTTAAAGCATATGATAAAATGGGCTTTTTAGTGTATGTGTTATACATTGAGTTTATGACTCACCCATTTTTATGGGATAACTTTTTAGATGACTTGTAGTGCGATGGATCGGGGCAGCAAGGATTTCGAGGTGGCCAGTGCTCGTATTAAGTATTGTGGAGATTTTCCAACTTAAACTTTTTAAGTTAAATTCTATTACTTAGACTTTATTCTGGGTTGCCAATCTTATGTAATAAGGCCACTATAAACTATCTTTAAATTTGTGTTTGAATTTACTTTTATTTTGCCATGAACAAATATCTATTAAATAACTAAATTGGTTTTCTATAATTATTTAAAAGGATTTTGTCACTAATATATAAATGTTTTCTAGGAAATTTTCTTAAGTTGGTTTCCTTTTGGTTTTAATTAATTCCTTCTAAAAGTAATGTTTTAAAAGACAAAAATACTTTACAATGTGATTCCGCTAAAGTTTTACTCGAGGAACATACCAAATCCGGTTAGGCTTTTTGGGCCGGGTTTGGGGTGTTTCACTAGTCACAAATAATAAGGAAAGAAGGGCAACCCTTTGTGTGGTCAAAACCATCGGTGAGTCTAAATCATCCTTCCCCTCCTCTCATCATACCCATTTTCATGCCATGTTCATCACCATAATAATTGTGTATGTAGTATGACATGTATGCAAATTATATATCAAAGATAACGTATGAAATGATTTACCATCATAATCAGAATAACAAATACGACATAATCAAACTAATCAACCTCTAAGGGTATAACTGTAATTTTACCTACTAAAGGCATTTTTGTAATTCCACCCTACAGGGGTAGTTCGGTAATTCTACTCATTACCAATCCATATAAGCAACGCATCTCAACCATAATCAATCATACGATTAACACATACAATGCTAATACTACCACGAGAGTACAATGATTATTTTATCGCTTAGGGGTATTTCGGTAATTTTACAAACCAGGGGTATTTCGGTAATTTTACAACTCGAGGGTATTTTAGCACTTTTGCAACCCAGGGGTATTTTGGTAAATTTACAAATTGGGGGTATTTCGATAATTTAACAAATCGGGGGTATTTTAGTAATTTTACAAATCGGGGATATTTTGGTAATATTGTAAATCGAGGGTATTTTGGTAATTTCGTAAACCAGGGCTATTTTGGTAATTTCATAAACCAGGGGTATTTTAGTAATTTCGTAAACTAGGGCTATTTTGGAAATTTCATTAACTAGGGTATTTTGGTGATTTCAGACTGCAATGGCCTTTTCGAAGGCTAATGTCGCCTGAGAGCGACTCACTACCATTTCGTCAGACAACTATTGGGCCTAAAACCAAATTTCGGCCCATTCGCCCACACGTCGTGTGGCCCATCTAACATACATTTAGCCACGTATATAAGTCCCACCTAATCTAGTTCACTATATACTATATCATCATGCAATTTATTTAATTGGGCCCATAGGCCCATTGGGCCCACTTTAGCCCATCGTGACCCAAGCAATTTCAACCCACAAGAATACTACCGATGGCCTCAACTATCGCGAAGCCCCACACGTGCGCCAGACGCTCGTGGTTACTATTGCCGTGATCGGCACTTTGGCATTTGCCGCTCTCTGCCTAGAGTAAGAGAGAGTTACACACCGATAGAGTGCGGTGTTAAACGACCCCTGCGACTACTCCCGCGCCCAAACGCCCACCAAGGTATGTTAACTCTCCTCCGAAATGCTCTTTATACAGCCTAGCTCTTCACCTTCCTTCTTTGTATCTTTTCGATGTGGGATCCTCCACAAGAGAGTTTAAATTCAACTGAAACTCTTGCCATTCAATCCACAAAATAAATACTGTTGCTTGTCATGAGATTCAACCTGTGCTCCTTACAACATAATCCACGCCGCTAACCACTTGGCCACAAGCTCCTCTTGTGTCTTAACCATGCGCAACTAAATATAAATCTATAGCCAAATTCTAAGGTCCAAGTAAAAGAAAACCAAAATGCAAAAGCCAAGACTTGAAACTTGGACCTTCTTCCTTCCTTGTATGCCACCCCTTGCCTCTTATGTGGTGTCACTTTGCCACTACACCACACACTCTACTTGTGTCATTTTCCTCCACATTTTATTCTTAAGGCCTACCTGCCAACTTCCATGGTTTTTTTTTTCACCTAAAACCAAAATTTCCCCAAAGCCAAAGTTCGATCCCGGGACATCATAGAAGCCCTCTAACCTTCCAGAATCACTTATGTAATAAGTCTAACTTGTATTAATGCCGTTCTCAAAAATTTTGAATGCTACTACACCTAAGGCCCATTGGGCCCAATCCTACTAGGCCCAATTTCAGGATGTTACAAATTTACCCTCCTTAAAGAAATTTCGTCCTCAAAATTTCCAACTAACTAACAGTCACACATCCTAACCTACCACACTATGCTCTTGCTGCGCACACTTATCTTAATAAAACTAATATACTTTTAACTAGAATTTAAAACTCCTACACATACTCAAAAACACCTAACCATTAAAGCAGTATTTAATATTTCATACGCACCAAACTCTATGTCCGACCATCACATCCAAACCAAACACATAGAATAGATAATCAAATACACCATATAACAAAGAGAAGTACCACAAAACTTACAGCTCGGATTGGTGCCGGAGACTCGGGTGTCATACTTTCAGGAGAGTGATATATATAGTTTTCTAAACCATATTTCAACCAAAATTTGAAAAACATTTTTGAACCCATTCCACAGCCAAGTTTTTGAACCTAGGCTCTGATACCATAATTGTAGCACCCCAAACCCGGCCTAAACGTTACGACCGGATCGGCATGTCACATGAAAGGAATGTCTAAAAGCGTATGCTCATTAAAAGCTCGATTCTTTATAGTTGTTGTGAGAAATCGAGTTTAAGTAATTTTGAATAAGAAACGGTTTATTATCATTTAGGAAAATCCCATATTGATCATTTAATAATAAGCAAGAACCAAATTAACAATTTGAAACCAAATAAAATACCCAATGCCTTATTACATAACAAAACCAAATTTAAAAGTAAATTAACCCAAAATAGTAATTGAAATAAAACCGAAAACATAGTGCATGGCCACCTCGAGTCCACCCCGGCCCACATCCGCGATCTATGCCTCATCTGCAAATGTTAGGGAAAGGGGTGAGTCACTGAGACTCAGTGTGTAAATCTCCATCCTAATAATAACAAGGCACTTACACATTTGATATGTCAATATGGAAATCATGCAAACCCAACCGAACTCCTGTGTCTACCCCGTGTAGTCAAAACCACTGGTGACCGTAGTCACAAATCATATAAGTGTGGTCAAAACCACTAGTGACGTAGTCACAAATCATATGGTGGGGCCAGCCCACCGTGTGGTCAAAACCACCGATGACAACTCAGTAATCAACATGTGGGCCAACCCATCGTGGTACTAAACCACCGGGCGAGTCACAATAATCCATGTGGTCAAAACCACCGTGATCGTAGTCACAAATAATATCCGTGTCGTTAAAACCACTGGTGGTCAAAACCACCGAGGCTAATCATAAATAATAAGGAAAGCGGGGCCAACCCACTATGTGGTCAAAACCATCGGTGATGTCTAAATCATCCTTCCCTCCTCTCATCATACCCATTTTCATGCCATGTTCATCACCATAATAATTCGTGTATGCAGATGACATGTATGCAAATTATATATCAAAGATAACGATGAAATGAATTACCATCATAATCAAGATAACAAATACGACATAATCAAACTAATCAACCTCTAAGGGTATAACCGTAATTTTACCTACCAAAGGAATTTTGTAATTTCACCCTACTGGGTAGTTCGGTAATTCTACTGCTACCAATCCATGTAAGCAACGATCTCAACCATAATCAATCATACGATTAACACATACAACGCTAATACTACCACGAGAGTACAACAATTATTTTATCGCTTAGGGGTATTTCAGTAATTTAACAAATTGGGGGTATTTTAGCACTTTTGCAACCCAGGGGTATTTCAGTAAATTTACAAATTAGGGGTATTTCGGTAATTTAACAAATGGGGCTATTTTAGTAATTTTATAAATCAGGGGTATTTTGGTAATTTTGTAAATTAAGGGTATTTTGGTAATTTCGTAAACCAGGGCTATTTTGGTAATTTCATAAACCTGGGGTATTTTGGTAATTTCGTAAACTAGGGCTATTTTGGAAATTTCATAAACTATGGGTATTTTGGTAATTTCACACCTGCAATGGCCTTTCCGAAGGCCTAATGTCGCCCAGAGCGACTCAGCTACCATTTCTGGTCGTACCGGACTATTGGGCCTAAAACCAGATTCTGGCCTATTTAGGCCCACACGCTCGTGTGGCCCATTTATCATACATCTAGCCACGTATGAGTTCCACCTAATCTAGTTCACTATATACTATATTATCATGCAATTTATTCAATTGGGCCCACAGGCCCATTGGGCCCATTTCAGCCCATCGCGACCCACAAGAGTACTACTGATGGCCTCAACTATCGCGTCGAAGCCCCACACATGCGCTCGCACGCTCATGTGGCTACTATTACCGTGATTGGCACTTTGGCATTTGTCACTCTACAGCTAGAGTAGAGAGAGAGTTACACACCTGATAGGAGTCTGGTGTTAAACTGCCCTGCGACCACTCTTGCCCCCAAATGCCCACCAAGGTATGTTAACTCTCCTCTTGAATGCTTTTTATATAGCTAGCTTTTCACCTTCCTTCTTTGTATCTTTCCGATGTGGGATCCCTATGTCAGTAGAGTTTAAATTCAACTGAAACTCTTGCCGTTCAATCCGTAAAATAAATACTCTATTGCTTGTCATGAGATTCGAACCTAAGCTCCCTTACAACATAATCCACGCCGCTAACCACTTGGCCACAAGCTCCTCTTGTGTCTTAACCATGCACAACTAAATATAAATCTATAGCCAAATTCTAAGGTCCAAGTAAAAAGAAAACCAAAATGCAAAAGCCAAGACTTGAACCTTGGACCTCCTTCCTTCCTTGTGGTGTCACCCCCTTGCCTTTTATGTGGCGTCACTTTGCCACTACACCACACACTCCACTTGTGTCATTTTCCTCCATATTTTATTCTTAAGGCCTACCTGCCAACTTCCAGGGTTTTTTTCTTCACCTAAAACCAAAATTTCCCCAAAGCCAAAGTTCGATCCCAGGACTTCATATAAGCCCTCTAACCTTCCAGAATCACTTACCTAATAAGTCTAACTTGCATTAATGCCATTCTCAAAAATTTTGAATGCTACTACGCCTAAGGCCCATTGGGCCCAATCCTACTAGGCCCAATTTCGGGATGTTACAACAACCATATTGCCTTCTTCCCAAAACATAACCAAATAATAAACACCTACGAATAACGAAAATAGTCTTCCTTGGATCACCCCTCAAAAAGTCACACTGCTTATACCGGCACACAACTAATCTGCAAAGTTTAAGAAGGGAGTGGGTGAGCTTAACAAGCTCAGTGAATGCCTAGAACAGCTACCATGCAAACAATTCATCAAGCATTAATGAAACAATCATATAGCATAACCTTGATAGCCCAACTTTAGTGTTATATTCGTGCATTATTTTCTAGTTCTTTTACATGGTAAACATACTCACTTTTAAGCATAAATCCTATTATACATATAATCACCTAACACTCAAGCATATATCATCATACTCAAAAACATGTTTATAGATAAATTGCATAGCAAACACATACTCATTTGGGCATACATCACATTACACATATATCACAATACACACAATCATATTTATAGATAATTTGGCACTTAAGTAATGAAACATAAAAGTGAGATCTATCATCACTCATCGGATACACAGATCTCCAACATACCAAACATAGACTCATAGAGTCAAACATGTCCCAAAAGTGAAGCATAATGCTATTGCTCTCCTTATTTCCCCTCTCATGTCCCGTTGAATGGAGCTTAGCTCACATTCCCTTATCCGTCCATCATGTCTCAAGGCCTTAATGCATAAAATCATTGTACATATAGGTGAGTACTCACAGTCCTGTAGCATGCCAACTATATCCAACGGTTTCAAGATCATAAGGCCAAAATATTCGAAATCAAACATATATCACTTATTGATTATTCGTCCCCTATCATTGCATACTTGCATCTTTAGCAAAACAATGACACTAACATTTAACATATACATAACATGTACACATTTTCACTTTCACAATAGCTTATTATAACCACATATCACATGTTATAACATCTCATCTCAATTCTGTAACGCCCCAAAATTTTTATTTCGGCTTTTTTGAAATGACATAAATGTGTATCTGCTTCAGTGGTTAAGTGTTCTGGGTGTGTGTGAGAGGTCCCATGTTCAAGCCTTGCTCTTGGCAAATTTTGTTATTTCTAGAATTAAGCCCTATCTTTGTTCAGCGGGCTTATATTTAATTATTGGTGAAATTGTATCAGAATGGGCCTGCTGGTCTAGTGGTTAAGTTGAGTGTTAGTTTGCTGAAGGTCTTGTGTTTGAATCCCTACGCAAATATGGGTGTTTATTTTTGTTCGATTGACCGAGAGAGTTTCGGTCAAACAGAAATTCTCAGTAGTGGGTTAGTGGAGATAATTAAGGGATTTTGGGAGATTATAAGATTTTATTTTGTTTCAATTTTTTTTTTTCAAATTTCTCTCCACTTTCAAAATTTCTAATGTCAAATCCTCTTGTTTCCTCCTAATTTTTCTTTTCTCCATCTCTGCAACTTGCTATTCTAGGTTTTCATTTCGGCTGGTGGTTGTGTTGATTGATCGGGTTGTTAGAATTGATGGGTTCCCTTTTTGTAAGTAGAATTCTGTTGTCATTTATTTCTGGTTCAGATTTTTAGAGATAACAATTTGTGGTGATTGAAAGGTGATTTTTCGTGCTTAGGAACAAATTGTGGAGCAGAGAATTACACTTCAACGGTTTAGAACGCATTAGCGGTGGTTGTCGTTGGCGGTAAGTTAGTGTCATTTTGACTTCTTTTTATCGAATTAGGTATTCAATCCATTCAATCATTGGTGGAATACTCTATTTTTAGGTGTTTGAAGGCTTGGGAGTGGTTTTGCGCTAAATCGATACCAGGTGTCTACCCGAAAATATAGAAAGTAGGGTTTCGACGAAGGCCAAAAACCCCACTGTCATCACTACACGGGCATCTGATCACCTGTGTAGTAAATCATTTGCTATAAACAGTAGTGTGTGATTGACAAGGCCAGGCCGTGCGCGCAAGACATAGCCGTGTGATGGTCAGGTAGGCTGTGTGTGACATATGGGCCAGATTGATTTGGGTCATGTGGGCCCACATGGGTAATCCACAGGCGTGTGGGATTTCAGGCCAGTCGTGTGATCCATATGACCAAGGTCAAATTGGTAGTGTGGGCCACATGAGCGTGTAGGCCCACACGGGCAGGCCACATGGGCATGTGAGCTCATTTAATTGAAATGTGTTCTAAGGTTGCACGGGTCACCTAAGTCGACTGTGAACCTATTGTAGGGTCGATAAGCACTACTTAGACCCTTAAATACATGAATTGTATGTATGATGTATTTACTACGCATGATGATTATATGAATGAATATCAATTGTCTCAGATAATCGATATACATGTATAAGCATTCATATACTTGATAAACCATAATAGGAACATATTTTAATCCCACATTTAACATGTTTTTGGATGATTTATCCCTTTAATTATGGAAAATAGGTGCTCCTAATCCTTTGTTTTCATTTTTTATACTCAGTAGAGCATCGGAGGATGAAAAGAACGAGAAACAGACCAAAAATGGAGAAAATGGGCCAATGTACAAAATCCACACGGCCTGAGCCTAATACCACACGGCCGTGCCTCATAAGAAAAGTCAACCATGGCCTAGACCCCGAAAGGCACGGCCATGCCTCATCAATAGGTTCGAACAAGGCCTGGCCATGATTTACACGGGCGTCTGCCATGGGCATTTCTCTATCGCAGGAAAGAAGAATTCTATTTAGATTTGGCTACTTAGAGGCAAAGAAACATATTCCAAAAGCCCATATAAAGACCCTAGAGGTCAACCTTTAGGGGGCATTCAGCTAGGCCAAAGAGCCGAGCTAGAACAGTTAAATTCAGGGATTTATTAGAAGAAAGCCAGCTGATTCATCTCAAGAGGCCAAAATCATTCTCAAGACGGAGGAATTCTCCTTCAATTCTTCAGAGGGTTTTAGGGATTTCTTATGTTTTGGTTTATGTTTTCCTTTGAGATGTTTTATTTTACAATTATGAACTAAACCCTCAAATACATGAGAGGGATGAAACCTAATATGGATCTTGTTATTGTTATCTGAGCTGTATGATAAATACTTGATTTGTTCTTAACTATGTGTTCTTAATTCTTATTTTGGTATTTCCGGGATATTGATTCAAGTGTGATGTGCTTAGGCAGAGGAGGAAGAGACCCTGTCTAAGAGTAGATCTAGCATAGTTAATGTAACATCCTCAATTAATGGGCTTTTGCTTAATGTGGTTATGTTTAATGTGAGTGTTAGGGGTCCGAATGGGCCTGTGGTTGGGCCGAGGTCTTAATCAAATTTCCTGTTTGGACACGCTAGTGGAAAGCCAGTTAGGATAGGGCTTAAAAGATGTTATTTTTATTTTTTTTAAAATACAAAATGGGCTTGTAGCCCAGTGGGTAGTGGAGCTACATAAGGGAGCTATAAGGTGGCATCAACTGAGGAGGCCCAAGCTCGAGTCATATGAAGCCCAATTATTTTAATTAAATTTAGTTAATTTTTGGCATTTAAGTGGGTAGAGGGGGACGACAATGAGGCTTGGAAATAGGAGAATTTATTTGAGTAGATAATATAGATAATATGGCATATAAAGGGAGGAAGAGGTAGTGTTATCTAGGCTTCTTTTGGAGGTGTGATCAGATAAAGATAAGGGAGGAAATTTAGGATTTATCTGTTGGTCACAGTGGTGGTCGAAATTCCAACACTGAGGGGGAGGAGGAGTCGGTTCTGATATGTTCAAGGGGTGCCAAAATTTTCCTTGATTAATAGCTTAGTTTTAGTTTTAAAAGGGGGCATTTTTGGTTTTTAGGTACTAAGTGCCAAAATTTGGGTTAAGTAGGGGGGATATCTCTTTAATTCCGACATTTGGATCCTATTCTTTTCTTTTTTTTCTTTCTTCCCTCTTATCTCCACTTTTATGTAACAGCAGAAATTCCATTGTTCTTTTCTCTGCTTCCCTCTACAAGTCGAAACCTCACAGTTCCTCTCTACTTCTTTTCTTTTGATCTCTTTTAAAGCCGAATCTCTTCACTTCAACTCTCTTCTCCACTCTTTTCTACTAGCCAAATACCTTGTCCACTCTTTCTCCTTACCGATTTCTTTCTTCTATCGTGCTAAGTGCCGGAATCTCTAAGGGTTAGTCGAATCTGTTGGTGTTAAGATTATCTAGATCTAAAAGCCAAAAATCGCTAGTCTCTAAACTTCATCTCTTCCGAGATTTCTAGGTAAGGAACCTTTGCACTATGAATGTACATTCATGTTTGTATTCGATTCAATGTTTTATTCTGATTTGTTGACTAAGATCTGTTCCATGGATACAAACGCTAGTCAAACAAAAGAGGGAATTAGACCCGTAAATCCAACCCTAGATTTAAGAAGCGAGCGGTGTCAGCAGTATGGGATTGGCCACTGGGTTATGGACCGCTTGTAACAAAACCTTAGGCGATTAGTAGTCGACGCTTTCTAATAGTGTCTACATAAAAGTCTCATTTTGTTCAGAATCAAGTGTGTAGATCTCTATCACACTAGTTAATCAGACTATATATGTTATGGGCTAAAAGCCGTAAAAAAGGTCAGATGGACAATGATACCCAAAAGGGTAGGCAAGGGATGCTGTGCGTAATCATAGAAACTTCTATGTGTATTGAAGTTTGTGATAGTTTGTGATCTTTTAGGTAGTATATTGTTTGATTCTACATGGATGTATGCATGGGATGGGATTAATATGATGAAGGGAAAGAGCATGTTAATAGGCCACTTGGTGATCGGTGGTTAAACTACGAATTATAAAGTTAGGTAACAATAGTGATCGGTAGCTAAGCCACGTTAAATTTATTTCTGATTGTTAGGAATAGGCAGCGTGGCTGTCGATATAGTGTGTAGCGGCTGGTGGGTTGATTGTAGAAATCCACGAGGTATGATGGCTGGTACGGCTAGTGTGTAGAGGATGGACCTTTAGGTTGGGTTGGGCCATGTAGCATGTAAATATTTTATTACCATTGTGTATGGGCCAAGGCCCATAATGTGTTTGTGGGCCTCAAGCCTTTTATGTGTTTTTGGGTTTGCACACTGAGTCTTGGTGACTCACCCCTTTTATTTCCTTGACTTTTTAGATGAGCAGTAGATCGTGGACATGGGAGCTGAGACGGGCTCGAGGGGCCATCAAGTCTTTTATTTTCATAAACTATTTCCAGTTTTCCTTTAAGTTTTAATTTTGGGATTATTTATGTAATAAGGCCTCCATGGCTTAGGTTATCAATTTATATTTGTTAATGTTTACATTCTATAAATTTATGTTCAAGGACTTAATTATAAGAACCAAAAAAATGGGATTTTCAAACAAGTTCTACAAAAAAAAAAACTACAAAGGTTTTCTACAAATATCACTTATTTAATTAATACCGACATAAATGAACCGAGAATTTCAAAACCCTCCAAAGTAAACATTTAACCCGTAGCATACCAGATCTGGTCGTGGTGCTTTAAATTTGGGTTTGGGTGTTACATTTGGTTTGAGCGAGGTTGCAAAACTCGGTCGTGAAATGGGTCCAATAGTGATTTGTAAAATTGAGGTGAACTTGAGAAAAGTTTCGATTGAGATATGGCCTTCGAGTATACCAGCACTCGATCCACGCAGGTAAGTATTCTAAACTCATTATGTGATATGCATGTTGGGCTTGATGGACTCCATAGGGACGTAGGCTAGTATGATTAGAGTTTGATGGACTTTAGGCTTAGTTTGAACAATTCTTCAAATCTCATAAGACTTAATCTAATTAAACATGTCCGTGAACAAGTCGCGGGGTTAGGGTGTGGTAACAGGCATATGCATGTCTAGGATTGGATCCAGGGAGAGCTTGGTACTTTAGCGGCCCTAGTGGCTCACCTCCTCTTCGCTGGAATCCTACCTAGTGCATAGTGTTTGTTCACCTTAGCCACAAGGACTTGTTGACGGGCCAAAATTTATAACTAAAACCCGAAAGGGACCAGCCACCCTATTTCGTAAAATTACTAAAATACCCCCAATTTTGTAAAATTTTTGAAATAGCCTTGATTTGTGGAAATTTCCCAAAATACCCTGGATTTGTAAAATTACCAAATTTTGTGAAATTATCGAAATACCCCCAATTTACAAAATTATCAAAATACCCCCGATTTGTAAAATTACCGAAATACCTCTGGATTACAAAATTACCAAAATACCCCTATTTTGTAAAATTACCAAGATACCTTATTTTGGAAAACTATAGAAATACCTCGGTAGGATAAATTACAAAAGTACCCCTAGGTAGTGAAATGACAAAAATACCCTTATGTGATGAATGTGAGTTCATGGATGCTGCTCGTATGTTGATGTATGATGGTTGAATGTATGTGGTTCCTAGAACTAGGAGATTCAGACTTGAGACTGAAACCCTTAGATATAATATCGAATTCGAAAGAACTACTCTTGAAACTACTGTCTATAAGATTGTTCGTGGTTAATTAGTGAAAGAAATTAATAATTCATAAAATTTCTATTTAGATAAATGCGACTCGGTAGAATGAGTACAAGGGGTCGTGGACGTCCTGCGTGTGGTCGTTGTAGGGGTAGGATGGCTGTGTCAGAACCAATGGGATCTGGCCATGGGTCAGGAGACGAGATGTCAGTACTCTCAGCTGCAGAGGTGGAATTTTAGGATAGACGAGCGGAGATGATGCTGTATCTCAGGCGATGTTAAGGGTTTTAGAGAGGGTTGCTGGGGCAAGCATGGGCACAGGAGCCAAAAATCTGTGTCGGAGCGACTTAGAGCCAATAGGGCAGAAGTGTTTAGGGGAATTTCTGGTATAGCCCTGAGGACAATTGAGTATTGGTTGGAGGTAGTTGAACGCATAATGGATGGTCTTGATTTCACGGAAGAGGAGAAATTGAAAGGGGTTATATCTCTCCTGCGGGATGAAGCATATCAATGGTGGATTACGGTTAAGGATGGTACAGTGGCTGACCGTATCACCTGGGAATTCTTCAAAACGGCATTTTAGAGTAATTACATTGGATCGAGTTATGTGGATGCGCAGCACAGAGTATTTTTAAATTTGTTTCAAGGAAGTAGGTCAGTGGCTGCATATGAAGCGGAGTTCTTACGCCTTAGCCATTATGATCGAGGGATGGTGGCCACAGACCATGAACGGTGTGTTCGATTTGAAGATGGTCTGAGAGATGATCTACGTGTGTTGATAGCCCCACAGCGGGAGAGAGAATTTACTATCCTTGTGGAAAAAACTAAGATAGTTGAGGAGGTGAAGCAGACAGAAAAATTGAACCGGGATAGAGATATGGGTAGAAGTAAGAGAAATTTTGGATCATCAGGGGTAGCTGGGCGTATTCAGAAAAGACCTAGGTCAGATGGGCTTAAACGGGATGAGAGACCTGTTGCTGCTAGCCAGACACAGAAGTGTGCTTGATGTGGTAAATTCCATGTAGGTGAGTGTTGGGTGGGCAGTGGGAGGTGATTTAGGTGTGGATCTACGGACCACCAAGTTAGAAACTGTCATGAGAATAGAGGCGATGAAGGGCCCATGAGTTAGGAGAATGCCAACAGGCAGGAGGTCGGCACCATAGAGAGGTCGTGGTCCAACCAGAGGTGGGGTTTCGATCGGGGCCGTGGAGCATCAGGCCGAGGGGCAGGAAACACTGAGGCGAGATAGCCAGGGTTAGTCTATGCTGCCAAACGTCGAGAGGAGGCTAACGCACCAGATGTAATAACTGGTACGTTTTTAATTTTTGGGTTGCCTTACACTGCATTGATTGATATTGGGTTGACGCATTCATATGTTATTGTAGGGTGTCTGGAACTTTAAGCTTAGATTCTAAGATTTCCTCTAGGGAGATGACTGTAATTAGCCCGTTAGGACACTCTGTGGTGGTAAATAAGCTTTATCGAAAGGTACCTTTAGAAGTTCAGGGAATAGTTTTCCTGACTGATCTGATGGAATTACCGTTCAGAGAGTTTGATTTAATCTTAGGCATGGACTGGCTGGTGAGGTATCAAGCTATGTAGATTATGTAGCCAGTGTATGGTGTTAAAAACTCCCGAGGGTGGCGAAGTGTTAGTGATAGGTGACAGAGAGAACTGTTTGTCGAATGTGGTGACTGCCTTAAGAGCAGAAAGGATGGTGAGGAAAGGATGCGGGGCAATTCTAATGTTTGTTCGGGCTCTGGAAGCCAAGGAACTAACTGTCGGGGATGTTAGGACGGTGAAAGAATTTTCTGATGTTTTCCCAAAAGAGCTTCCGGGATTACCCCCGGATCGTGTAGTGGAGCTTGGTATCGATCTTCTTCTGAGAACAGCGCCAGTATCTATTGCTCCATATAGAATGGCACAGAAGGAGTTGGTGGAATTGAAAGCGCAGATTTAGGAGTTGCTGGATAGAGGGTTTATTTGACCAAGTGTGTCGCCTTAGGGAGCGCCGGTGTTATTTGTTAAGAAGAAAGATCGATCAATGCATATGTGCATTGACTATCAGCAGTTCAATGAGTTAACAATCAAGAACAAATACCCGTTGCTGAGGATCGATGACTTGTTCGATCAGTTGAAGGGGGCCTCAGTCTTTTCGAAGATAGATCTGAGATCAGGGTACCATCAGTTTAAAGTCAAGGAGGCGGATATTCATAAGACGGCATTTAGGACTCGCTATGGTCACTACGAATTCATGGTGATGCCATTTGGGTTGACTAACGCACCAGTAACGTTTATGGATATGATGAACCGAGTGTTCCAACCCTAATTTGATCGGTTTGTCGTGGTATTTATAGATGATATCCCAGTTTATTCAAGGTCAGAAGAGGAGCATGATTCACATCTGCGAGTGGTTTTGCAGATTCTGAGGGAGAAACAATTGTATGCCAAATTCAGTAGGTGCAAATTTTGGCTAAGTGAAGTTACTTTTCTAGGCCACGTTGTTTCGAAATAGGGGACTAGGGTTGACCCTCGAAAAATTGAAGCGGTGTTGGATTGGAAGCCGCCTAGGTCTGTGGTAGAAATTTGGAGTTTTCTTGGTCTGGCCGAGTACTACCGAAGGTTTGTGGAAGGATTTTCTTTAGTTGCAGCACCATTGACTAAGTTGTTACGGAAAGGGGTTCCGTTTGTTTGGTCTGATAAGCAGCAAGAGAGTTTAGAGAGGTTAAAAAGGATTTTGACGGAGGCTCCGATGTTGATTCAGCCGAAGGCTGGAAGGGAGTTTGTGATTTACTGGGATGCGTCACACACGGGACTAGGATGCGTATTGATGCAGGATGGAAAGGTTGTTGCGTATGCATCTCAATAGTTAAGGCCGCTCAAATTGAATTATCCCACGCATGATTTGGAATTAGCGGCAGTGGTTTTTGCCTTGAAGATCTGGAGACATTATCTGTACGAGGAGAAATCTATCATTTATATCGATCATAAGAGCTTAAAATACCTTTTGACCCAGAAGGAGTTGAATCTAAGGCAAAGGAGGTGGATCAAGTTGTTAAAGGATTATGACTGCTCGATCGAGTATCATCCGGGTAAAGCTAATGTGGTGACAGATGCCCTAAGTCGTAAAGTAATCTCTAACTTGAGAGCAATGTTTGCCCACCTCAGTTTGTATAATGATGGGAGTTTATTAGCTGAACTTCAAATGAAACCCTCTTGGGTAAGTCAGGTTAAGGAGAAGTAGCAGACCAATGAGTTGCTTAAGGTGAAGTTGCAACTAATATCAAATGATGGGCCAACAGAATTTAGTGTGAATGAGGAAGGACTGTTATGTTTTTGAGGGAGAGTTTGCATGCCAAAAGATCCAGAGTTGAGGCATAGGATTTTACAAGAAGCGCATGGTAGTCCATACGCTATGCACCCTGGAGGGAGTAAGATGTATTGGGATTTACGAGATCAGTTCTGGTGGCTGGGCTTGAAGTGAGAGGTAACTAAATTGGTGAGCAAGTGTTTAACCTGTCAGCAGGTAAAGGCGGAGCATCAGTTACCATCAGGGTTATTGCAGCCGGTAAAGATTCCACAATGGAAGTGGGAAATGATCACAATGGATTTTTTTAGTGGGCTACCTCTCACGCCTACTAAGAAAGATTTGGTTTGGGTGATTGTTGATCGCTTGATGAAGTCTGCTCATTTCATACCAGTATGGGTTGATTACTCTCTGCAGAAATTGGCTAAGCTATACATAGCGGAGGTAGTGAGGTTGCATGGAGTACCAGTATCAATCATATCGGACATGGACTCTAGGTTCACGTCACAATTTTGGAAGGCATTGCATCAAGCGTTGGGTACGAAGTTGAATTTTAGTACAACGTTTCATCCTTAGACCGATGGACAGCCTGAGCGAGTAATTCAGATCTTGGAGGACATGTTGAGGGGTTATGTCATTGATTTCAGGGGTAGTTGGGAAGAATTTATACTATTAGCGGAGTTTGCTTACAACAACAACTACCAGTCTAGTATTCAAATGGCACCCTATGAAGCATTGTACGGGCGGAAGTGTCCTACTCCTACCTGTTGGACGAAATTAGGGGAACGTCAGATTTTGGGTCTGGAGTTGGTTACCGAGACAGAGGAGAAGGTTGAGTTAATTCAGGCTCGACTAAAGGAAGTATCGGACAGATAGAAGTCCTATGTTGATTTGAGGCATAAGGACATAGAGTTTGCAGTGGGTGACAATGTGTTCTTGAAGGTGTCGCCATGGAAGAAAGTACTGAGTTTAGATGGAAAGGTAAATTAAGTCCCAGATTTATCAGACCTTATCGGGTGTTGAAACGAGTGGGACCGGTACCCTATCAGCTAGAGCTACCTTCTGAGCTAAGCCAGATTTATAATGTATTCCACGTCTCTATGTTAAGACTATACCATTCGGATCCATCCATGTGGTGTCTGTGGAAGAAATCAAAGTAAGACCCGGTTTATCCTTTAAAGAGGAACCGGTGGAAATTCTGGATCGTGATGTCAAAGTATTGCGGAGGAAGACAGTTTCTTTGGTTAAGGTTCTATGGCAGAATCGCGGTTCTGAGGAGGCTACATGGGAACTGGGGGAAGTGATGCGGCAGCAATACCCGCATCTATTCTGATTAGGTAATTTCGAAGCCAAAATTTCTTTAAGGGGGTAGAACTGTAACATCTTGAATTAATGGGCCTTTGCGTTTAATGTGTGGTTATGTTTAATATAAGTGTTAGGGGTCCAGAATGGGCTTAGGGTTGCGCCGAGGCCTTAATCAAATTTCCTGTTTGGACATGCTAGTGGAAAGCCAGTTAGGAGAGGGCTTAAAAGATGTTATCTGTATTTTTTTAAAAATACAAAATGGGCTTGTAGCCCTGTGGGTAATGGCGCTACATAAGGGAGCTATAAGGTGGCGTCAACTGAGGAGGCCCAAGTTCGAGTCGCATGAAGCCCAATTATTTTAATTAAATTTAGTTAATTTTCAGCATTAAAGAGGGTAGAGGGGGACGACAATGAGGCTTGGAAATAGGGGGATTTATTTGAGTAGATAATACAGATAATATGGCAGATAAAAGGAGGAAGAGGTAGTGTTATCTAGGCTTCTTTTGGAGGTGTTATAAGATAAAGATAAGGGAGAAAATTTAGGATTTATCTGCTGGTCACAGTGGTGGCTGATATTCCAACATTGAGGGGGAGGAGGAGTCGGTTCTGATATGTTCAAGGGGTACCAAAATTTCCATTGATTAATAGCTTAGTTTTAGTTTTTAAAAGGGGCATTTTTGGTTTTTAGGTAGTAGGTGCCAAAATTTGGGTTAAGTAGGGGGGATATCTCTTCAATTCCAACATTTGGATCCTATTCTTTTCTTTTTTCTTTCTTCCCTCTCATCTCTATTTTTTTGGAAAAGCCAAAATTCCATTGTTCTTTTCTCTGCTTCCCTTTACAAGCCGAAACCTCACAGTTCCTCTGTACATCTTTTCTTTTGATCTCTTCTAAAGCTGAATCTCTTCACTTCAACTCTCTTTTCCACTCTTTCCTACTAGCTGAATACATTGTCCACTCTTTCTCCTTGCCGATTTCTTTCATCTATCGTGCTAAGTGCCGAAATCTCTAAGGGTTCGTCGAATCTGTTGGTGTTAAGATCATCTAGATCTAAAAGTCAAAAACCGCTAGTCTCTAAACTCCATCTCTTTCGGGATTTCTAGATAAGGAACCTCTGCACTATGAATGAACATTCGTGTTTGTATTCGATTCAATGTTTTATTCCGGTTTGTTGACTAAGATCTGTTCCATGGATACAAATGCTAGTCAAACAAAAGAGGGAATTGGACCCGTAAATCCACCCCTAGATTTAAGAAGCGAGTGGTGTCAGCAGTACGGGATTGGCCATCGGGTTGTGGACCAGCTTCAGAACAAAACCTTAGACAGTTAGCAGTCGTATTGGCTTCTGATAGTGTCGACATAGAAAGTCTTGTTTTGTCTGTAACCAGGTGTGTAGATCTCTATCACACTAGTTAATCTGTACTATATATGTTATGGGCTAAAAGCCAAAAAAAAAAAGGTCAGATGGATAATCGTATACGAAAAAGGGTAAGCAAGGGATTCCAGGTACGTAATCATAGAAATTTCTCTATCTGTATCGAAGTTTGTGATAGTCTGTGATCTTTTAGGTAGTTTATTGTTTGATTCTGCATGGATGTATGCATGGGATGAGATTAATATGATGAAGGGGAAGAGCATGTTAATAGGTCACTTGGTGATCGGTGGTTAAACCACGAATTGTAAAGTTAGGTCACAATAGTGATCGGTGACTAAGCCACGTTAAATTTATTCCTGATTGTTAGGAATAGGTAGCATGGTTGTCGAAATGGTGTGTAGCGGTTGGTGGGTTGATTGTAGAAATCCACGAGGTGTGATGGCTGGTATGGGCTGGTGTGTAGAGGATCGACTTTTAGGTTGGGTTGGGCCATGTAGCATGTAAATATTTTGTTGCCATTGTGTATGGGCCAAGGCCCATAATGTGTTTGTGGGCCTCAAGCCTTTTATGTGTTTTCGAGTTTTGCACACTGAGTCTTGGTGACTCACCCCTTTTATTTCCCTGACTTTTCAAATGAGCAGTAGATCGTGGACATGGGAGCCGAGGCGGACTCAAGGGGCCATCAAGTCTTTTATTTTCATAAACTATTTCTGGTTTTCCTTTAAGTTTTAATTTTGGGATTATTTATGTAATAAGGCCTCCATAGCTTAGGTTATCAATTTATATTTGTTAATGTTTACATTCTATAAATTTATGTTCAAGGACTTAATTATAAGAAGGAAAAAAATGGGATTTTCAAACAAGTTCTACAAAAAAAAAAAAAAAAACTACAAAGGTTTTCTATAAATATGACTTATTTAACGAATACCTACATAAACAATCGAGAATTTCAAAACCCTCCAAAGCAAAGTTTTAAACATCTAACCCGTAGCATACCAGATCTGGTCGTGGCGTTTTGGGCTGGGTTTGGGGTGTTATAGTTAAGCGGAGTTGCTCGCGCGCCTAGAGATAGGGTGACGAAAATCTGATGACCACCTAATATGGGAGTCCATAGATCGATTTAATGCAATTCTAGGGGTTTTAATTAGAAAGATATTTCAATTAATCAACCTAGGGTTAGACGTTAGTTGTAACAGTTCGAATTTGGCCCTAATCGGAACAGTGGTTTCGGGACCACGAATTCGAGCGTGAAAAATTTTTAAATATTATTTTCAGTGTTTATTATATGTAAATTACTGTGTGTGAAAGTTTCGTATGAAAATTTGATTGTTTGTGTCTGTAATTTTAACAACAGGACTTAATCGCGTAAAGTACAAAAGTTGCAAACTATAGTGAAAAGTGCTAATGTGATAGTAGCTTTATAATATGAGGTACAAAAAGGGAAAACAACCCATTATTAATGTTAGTGGACGACATAGGACAAAAATGCCCTTATTGTATAAGTTAGTTTTATTTTATTTTAAAGGTTAAATTGGTAAATGAAAAATAATCATAATATATGCTAAATTAACACAAAAGAAAACCCATTATCATTTTATATGCTCTTGGCCAAATATTGGAGATAGAAGAAGGGTTTTCTTTCTTTTGAATTTTGGCAACAATTTAGCTTGATTTAAGGTATGTTTAGTTTTCGGTTTTTGATAATTTTTACGTTTTTGAGATCGTTGCTTCGAATGTTAGCTGACCCATGTTAGAATTTTTGAAATTGAGCATGTTTGATATTCAGCCATGGTTAGATGTTTGTGCTTATTGATGTTTAATGGAAAAATATTAAAAGTATGTTAGAAATTAACAAGTTTTGAATTGGAAATTTTGGTGGAATTGAGTATTTAGGGCTAATTTGTAAAAATAAATTTTTGGAGGGGTTCAATTGCAAAATAAATGAAATGTATGCATTTGTATGGATGTATGGAAGATTCAGCCCTCAGGTTGTGTAATGAAATTTCGTGTATTTTGTGTTTTGTGTAAATAGGACTAAATTGTAAAAATGTAAAACATTGGGGGCAAAATGGTAATTTGTCTATTTATGTGTTTTTGGACTAAATTGAAATGAAATGTACTTGAATGAGCTTAATTTTAATATGTTTAGATCAAGAACAAAGAAAAACGAACTTGGATCGGGGGAAGGATAAAGTTATTGAATAGTCGGTCTTACGTAAATGTCGACAAATGAAGTAAGTCTATAAGCAATTTAATGTCGTTAATAGTATTTATAACATAAATTATGTGCTGAATTATGAAATTATACTTATAAAATGTGCCTTAGCTGAATGTAAGTAGTGAGATTGAAGTGAAAGGTTGTTATAACTTAAATTGGGTCAATATGTTAAAGTGATTGAATTAGGTGTAACTTATGTTAATTTGGGTAGCATTACTGTCATGTGTATGAGATGATGATAATATTGTATCGGGCTTCGAGCCTAGCAGGCCTTGTGTCAATGAATTGTATCGGGCTTCGAGCCTAGCAGGCTTAGTGCCAGTGAAGTGTATCGGGCTTATTGCCAAGTAGGCTTAATGCCGGTGATGTATTATAAAAAGAGAATTCATGAATCATACAAGGTGAAATGTATTTAATGCTGTGAGCTAAAAGCTCGAGTAAGTATAAGCCTGTTATATTTGAAAGGAATAAGGTAAGTTGGTATGTTACCATTTGAATTAAGTGATGTAGTATAATTGATGATTCGTAAGAATTTTAATATGTGATATTGAGTTTACCATTGATGAGTATGAACATTATATAATGGAATTTTAGTTTAAATATGTTATTTTGGAGAATCGGCTATAAGTGAGAATATTAAGGGTGAAAGAGGTAGTAAGTGGTTGCACATGTGTACAAATAAGTGTATGTAATTGATAGGTAGGTTATATTCATTTGATTGGCAATATGCGAATACATATGATGTTTATGTGTTTCGATGAATTACATGTTTATGGTAATAAAGTGCTAATACTTAAGTTAGTGAATTAATAGCATCGGCCATGACTAATTTACATGTTGAAACGTTTATATTCAATGCCATAAACCTAATGATTAAATTGCTCAAATGTCTGAACGCTATATTAAAATTTGCTTGAGACTTACTAAGCTAGTAAGCTTACTCCGTGTGTTCATTATTCTGTTTTATAGATTTTGATGAAGCTACGGGCTTAGAGGATTTTCGGTGAAGTCTACCACACTATCATCTCATTTGGTACTTATAAGTTTAGTTTTTGAATCAAAGGCATGTATATGTTAGACTAAGTTTTGAAACCAATGATATTTGGTCTTGTACATAAGTATAGCCTTGCGAAAATGGCTATTTCTCTTGGTTATGTTTAATTTCTATGTTTTGTTATAATGGTTTGATCAAAGCGCTAATGGATGTTTAAACTCGGTCATAGTTTAAATCATATATGGAAGGTGATCATATGGTTTATATGTTATGTGTTTGGCTTTAGCAAGCTTGGCCTTGGTGTGTTATATGCAAAACATGATTGTTGTGTATATGTTGTGTGCATGATCTCGACTAAGGTGAATTTATGAATTACTTGTCTAACATGCTTTATGAATGATAGTTGAGTTAAGTCATGTGTTTCAGCAATAAGGTAAATGATATATGCTGGATGTATTTAGTAAGAATAAATAATGTTATGTTTAAGTGATTTTGGTTATGTGATATTTACATTTTTATAATGAAGTATGTGTATGATGGTTGGTTATATAGGTTCGATTGCTATTGGTAAGAAATGAAAATGTTCTAAGATTGTATAGGTACGAATCCAAATGGAAGATGAATTAGTATGTTCGGTCATGATGTAATGTTACAATGTTTGCATATACATTTGATTATTAAATAGTATAAATAGTTCGGGTGGCTTAATATGCATAATGTATTGTAGTAATATGAATGAAAATCAGCTTATGTTATATGTGTTTTGATTTATGTCTGATATATGTCTTATAATGATACAAGTTGGGATATGTTTTAAGTGTATAAATTTCATGAATGTTTAAGTCATGTGGTTGGACATTGTCAGTATTAAGTACCTATAATAAAACTTGTTGTACATTATTTAATTTAATAGGTTGTAATGTTCTAGGAAATAGAAAAGATCGCATTGCTTGTGCTTGAATTCAAATGAAAGTCTATTTGGAATTGAGTTTACTTCGATAATGCCTCATAACCCTAATTCAATGACGGATACGGGTTAGGGGTGTTACATTTGATTGGTATCAGAGCTTACGGTTTAGTTGATTCTAAGACTACCATAGCACGTGTGAGTCTATCTATACATGCCTTAAATTTTACAATACAATAGTGTGGTGACTTCTAAAATTTTAAATTATATTTTATATAGTAAATAGATCCCGACAGAGCCGTACCTGATGATGTAGAGAGCCTAGCGCCTGATCTCGCACATGGGTCAGTACCAGTAGACTCTCAACCTATCTCGGGTAGCCATGAGGGGGAGGCTAAGCAAGCCTTCTACCAGATGATGAATGAATGGTTTACCCAATTTATTCAGACTAATCCGGCTATTCAACAACCTCCACCCCTGAATAATCGAACTCCGATACCTTCAGTACCTCCGATGATAGATTCGATGAGATCTAGTAGGTCTCTCATTGATAAAATCAGGAAATATGGGGCCGAGGAATTTAAAGCTAATGATGACGACGACGCGGAACGAGCTGAGATATGGCTTGAAAATACTATCCGTGTGCTTGATGAACTGTCATGTACTCCGGACGAATGCTTGAAGTGTGCTATATCCTTACTACGGGACACTGCATATCACTGGTGGAATACACTAGTATCAGTGGTTTCGAAAGAAAAAGTGACTTGGGATTTCTTCCAGACCAAGTTCCATAAGAAATATATCAGTCAGAGATTCATTGATTAGAAATGAAAAGAATTTCTAGAATTGAAACAGGGTCGAATGACCGTGACTGAGTATGAGCGAAAGTTTGTCAGATTGAGCCGATATGCCCGAGAGTGTGTCAACTATAGCCATTATGTGCAAGAGATTTGAAGATGGTCTAAATGAAGATATAAAGTTACTAGTTGTCATACTCGAGATTAAAGAGTTTGTGGTACTTGTCGAATGAGCTTGTAAAGCTGAAGAGTTTGGGAAAGAGAAAAGAAAGGCTGAAATGGAAGCTAGAGACACCCGTAAAAGATCGTTGAGTAAGACTTTCTATTCTGTATCTAAGAAGTTCAAAGAGGACTTCGGCCGACATAAAGCTACTTCAGACATGTCTAGACGAGATCGACCTCTGGTGGGTTCCTGAGCTACATCGATGGCCCGTGTTGGTAATGTTCAGCAGAATCAGGTTGAGTGCAAGCATTTTGGTAAATGGCATTCCAAGAGTTTTAGATTTCCTGATCGGTCCTACTTTAAATGTGGATCGTCAGATCATTTTATCAGAGAATGCCCAATGTTAGCTGAGCAAAATACGGCTCAGAATACCAGACCGAGTAATGTGCCAGTGTGAGGCAGACCACCTAGGCATTTGGGAAATGTAAGTGGCAGTCAGAAAGGAACCAAAGACACTGCACTTCGATCAGAAGCTCGTGCACCTGCTAGAGCATATGCTATACGTGCTAGAGAGGATGCTTCTTCCCCAGATGTTATCACCGGTACTTTCACTCTTTATGATACTACTATGGTTGCATTGATTGATCCTGGTTCGACTCATTCATATGTGTGTGTGATCGTGTCAAAACAGTGGAGTTTTAATATTTATAAAAGAGTGATCGAATCTGTAGACTGACTGCGACAACAATAGAGGCAAGTGCACCTATCGAACAGTAGTATAGCTCAGGCAAGAATATCTTTTCAAACCCAAGGGAACCTAAAAGTACTACTACTCACTTTCTTTCTATTATTTAACCTAAAATGTGGAGTGATTGGATTATTAAACTAACGAAATACTTAAACTAAATGAAAAGACAAAAGAATGAATTGGAGAAAGACTTTAAGAAAACTCAGTTGATAAAGACGATACCCTCAGGAAGAATCCACCTATGACTTCACTTATAATTTATTCCCCAAACCATATGATTTCTTTACTTAGCTTGATCCATGAGACTCCCTAACCTATATTAAACCCTCTCTCGAGGCGAATAACGTCTAACCTTAGGTTAATTAGTGGAACTCTCATTCTCTTATAATAACCCCCTAAGGAAGCAGTAAATCAATCAATGGATTCCCATAATAGGTTTCACCCTAATCCGGTAAAATCTCGAAACCCTATCGCTAGGCGCCCGATCAACTCCGCTCAATTACGCTAGATCTACTCTTAGGCGAGGTCTATTCCTCCTCCACCTAAGCACATCAGATTAAATTAAGCAACATAATTAAGAACAAACCATGTACTTATCATATAAATTTAGAAATCAAATAACAAAATCCATCATAGGTTTCATCTCATTCAGGTATCTGAAGGGTTTAGTGCATAACTAAATACGAAAAAATCTCAAGGGTAAAGAATAAACAAAACATAAGAACTCCCTAAGAACCCCTGAAGGAAATTGAAGGAGAGATCTTCTGTCTTGAATGGAGTTCCGACTTCTTGAGATGTATCCACTGGCTATCTTTAAGTGACTCCCTAAAAGATGAATGCTTTGGCCTCAAAGCCTGTAACACCCCAAACCTGGTCCAAACACTACAACCGAAACTGACGTGCCACAGAAAAGAAAACGTTTGGAAATTGATTTGTTTTAGAAAAAAAACCGTTGTAAGATTTTTGAGAAAACGTCGATGTATTTTGTATCGTGTAAAACAAGTTGAAACTTGGTTTAGAGAAACTCATTGTCATATTGTTACTCAGATTAATTACTTAGTCTTTGTATACAAAAAAAAAACAAGTATTTATTTACCTTTTGAAAACATCCATTTCATATCTTAATCAACATATTAAATAGAAACTTTAAAATCAACTAAATAAAAGAACCCAAATAAAACTTAAGCGGCCTTGTTGCGAACTAAAAACAAAATTTAATAAAATAGCTAAGTCCGAGTGGAAAACTTTGAAATAAACCAAATGTCGTGCATGGCCACCTCGAGTCCGCCTGCTCCATATCCATGATCTAGGTCCGATCGCAAAATGTAACTAAGGGGTGAGTCGTCTAGACTCAAGGTACAAATCCCCATCCCAATGAAGTTATGCTCTTACACAAATTCATACACTAATATGCAAGTCATGCAACCCATCCAACCTAAGCATCCATCAAGGTCTCCCAAATCTACCCTTGTGGTACCAAACCCTTTGGTGGTGCCATACCACCGTAACCGGGTTACAAAAATATCATATGTGGTACCAAACCACCGGTAACCGGGTTACAAAATATCATATGTGGTACCAAACCTTTGGTGGTGCCAAACCACGAGACTTAGTCACAATTTTTAATATGTGGGCCAACCCAATGTGTGATACCAAATCACCGGTGACAGTCTGATAAATAATACTCCCCCTCCTCTCATCACCCATAACACATATTTATGGTAACAATATCAGTATGATCATCCTTAACATACGGAAATCATGCATACAAAATATCATGCTCTCATAGATCACAATCAACGCGAGAAATAGTAACAACTTACCCAGCATCCTCATTTTTACCCACTAGGGTAATTTAGTAACCATTGAAGTCATTCTGGCTTTTAACAACACACAACATTTACATATTAAGTATAAAAAGTGTGTAAGAGTTACACACCTGGTTTTTGTACTAACGTTTTTACTGCTTCTATGCTACTGTCACTCGACACTACCACTATCGGCCTACGATCTACTTTCGATGTCGGTCCACACTCCAAAGGCCAATCTCACAATCCCGATACTGATCGTTTCTTGTACTTTGGCGTAGGGTTTATAGATCCAACCCCTACTGCTTGACTGTTAATATTGTCCATGATAACTCCTTGGTCACAAAACCAATCAACTCGATGAGATCTAATAAATAAACACAGTGTTTAAACAAAACCCTTACCTAGCTTTCGGATCCCGAAAGTCTTTACGAAAACGTCACCACCAACCCATCTACATTTATCCAACACCCATATATTAAATCAATCCCTGAAACGCAACCAATTGAGTACCATTTGGCCAAAGGGGAAAGAACAAGAAAGGCCATTCGGCCTAGAACTTACCACCACCTACATTCGGCTTTTTCACCAAATCGGCACCTTTGACTATAGTAAGACAGGATTCGGCTTCTAGGGGTAGAGAGTGAAATCGACAGGGCCTTTGGAACAAACGGTTCGGACTAGAACTTGATAAAAATAGAGAAATCGCAGAGAAGCAAAATCCCAAAACTCACCAGATTAAAGAGGAGTATTCGGCTTATGGTGCACCTTCGGGAAAAAGAACCCACTTTTGTAGATTCAACTATGGAGGAAAATGATGGGGACCAGGGTATCCGGCTTCGAAAGAAAAGACTGAAGAGAAAAAGAAAGTGTTGGAGAGTGGCGGCAAAGAAAATTTGAGACAATAGGAGGAGAAGATTTTTGGCTAGTAGAGTAGGTGAGAAAGATTAGAAAAGAAAAAGATGAAAGAAAGATGAACACTTTGGCTTACAAAATTCGCCTACACATGCACACACCTCAAAGTTGGAGTTTCGGCCAACTCGCCCCTCTCCTGATAGCCTTTATCCCTTATCTCACCCATCTATTATCACATCCCTTATCTTACCTTTAGAAGAGCCCACCTTAAAACCACCTCTTCCCCCTTAATTATCATCTTTTATCGCTTAAAATAAAAGAAATAAAGCTCCTAAAATGTAGCCTCTATGCCGCCCACCCCTTCCCCTTTGAAGTACCGAAATTTGACACATCAATTTGGGCCCCAAGCGGCCACACCAGGCCCAAACTCCTCCCCCTTGTGACGCCACCCTCATGTCCATTTAAAACACCTCTAAATTTTGGGCCACAAGCCCAGCTTGCTACTAAACATAATAATTTACAAATAAATTACTACTAGCACTATTTTTAATCAATTTAAACCAGATTTAAGCCCAACCCTGAGCCCAATACACACCTCAAAGCCTTTAACCTACTAACTTGTCCATGCAACATACCAAAAGCACAGACCCACCAAAATCAGGATATTATAAAACCTCTGCCAAAAAGCTCCAAAAGCCCCCTTTTATGTCTGCCTTGGGTTGTTTATATAGGCTTTGGGATGCTATACTTGGTTCCTAAGTATCTCCTTCAAGTAGAATTACTATTAGGGTGTTTGAGTAGACTTAGAAGTATGTTTCTTTGGCTTCAAGCATCCAATTCTGAGTGAAATTTCTCATTCTCGCAGCAGGGGAATGCCCATGTCACACGCCCATGTAATTACAGGTTGGGCCGTGCCTTGATTCTATCGATTTGGGTACGGCCATGTAGATCACTAGGCACGCCCGTGGTAATGAGATTATGCACGGCCGTGTAACTCGTGAGTTGGGCCATGTTCTGGGTAATTATCGAGACACAATCGTGCAAGTTTTGGGCCAGGCCATGTTGATTTCTTGCTAAGGCCTAATTACTTTGTTTTAAGCCCGTTTTGTGTTCTTTTTATCCTCGGGTGCTTTCACAGTATAAACATGAAAAGAAATGATTAAAAGCACCTTTTTACATAATTCAAGGGCTAAATTATCCAAAAGCATACCAAATATGGAGTTAAAATATGTTACTTTTACGGTTTATCAAATGCCCCCACACTTAAGCCTTTGCTTGTCCTCAAGCAAAATTCTCAACTTACAATTAGAACAAACTTTCCATAATTCATAATTCCTATCGACAATGTCTCATCATAATTAATAGATAATTTATTCATGGATAATTCAACTCAAAGAAACCTAAAGATTTAATTACGATAAGCCATACCTTTATAGTACGAAAACATAGGTGCCTCCCATTATCTAAGTGCTTACCTTTAATTCAAAATCGACAAGGACTGACATCCTCACAAAAGATTCAGTCAAATCACTCAAAGGTGTTTAAGGTTCAAGAATAAGCACTCTAAGTCGAACCTGAAAAGTTAATCCCATAGACTTGCTCGAAAATCAAATCTCCACCATCAGATATGAGATGATACACAGATCAAAAGGTCTTTAATCAAGGTTGTAACGGGCTAGGGTTAAAAGATGTGGATACGAAATTTGAATTAGTGGTTATAATCGAGATTGAATTGACTAATTACCTAATAAAAAATAATGAACTGGATATGAATATTTACATCGAATGAAAAACTAACAATATCTACTATTGATAATTACTCTATAATAAGAGTATTTTCATCACTCAAATTATGAAAATACTTTAATCTGAGCTTTTCTTTAACAATTGGAGTTTTAAATGCTCTAAGCTTTTTTTATTATACTACTAATATTGACTATACTTGGATTTTTTATTTTTTTATTTTTTTTAGGAACAAACTAAAATAAACATAATAGAAGGAACTTTGAAATAACCTAATTCGGCAATTGATCAAATCAATTCTCGATAAAGGGGTAGTCAAAGGAATGTTGATAACAAATACAAAGGGATTTTGGGTTAATATTAGTGGGTGAGTAAATAAGAAGGTTGTTAGGATTTAACGGGGTTCACTAAGGGTTAATTATGTGGGTAGGCTTTTTAGTGGTGTGAATGGGTTAAAACCTAGGTGCCTTTATCATTTCAGTATATCAAATCAAAAGTGTGGTCTCAACATGTATAAACGAGGCAAGTTCTAGAATAACAGTTCAAAGTTGACACACTCATAAGCAATTAAAGTGAGCACGAAAAAGAATATATGCTCTGTAAGAATCAAAATCTCACAAAAATTATGGGTGTTTTTGACATCAATCCTTATAAATTCCAAATTTCAAGGTAATACTCAAATTAGGTTCAACAACCTATCAATTTTAATTTTAGAAAGTAGACTTATCATGCTCGATTCTCTAGTATTCTTCAAATTTAATTATCAATGCACAATTAGCTAAGACTTATTCTAAAACATATCAATAAAAATCATAAATCATTAGAAATTTCATCCTAATTAATAATATAAGAAAAATACTTAAGATCAAGACTAATTTTAGGGTTTTGAGAATTATGCAAAAGCGTTAGGTACTATTACCCTCACACTTAAGATGTACATTACCCTCAATGTACAAAGATAGATAATGAAATTTAGGTGCCAAATCAAAAAGATAAGTGGGGAAAGTAATACTCCCTGAAATCTGGATGATCCCGAATTTTGTGTGTGTAAGGTGTGTAATTTCGCAAAGTCACTTTGTTAATGAGCTTATAGTATATAATTGGTTAGGGATTCTTAAGAAATTAGATAGCTAATGGTAAATGAGAGGAAAGGAAAAATTTTAATACTAGTAAAAGTTCAAATTTAAACGCAACATCAAATGAAAAATTTTAAAATAAAGGAAGTAAATGATAGATATATGAAAGAGAGGATTTAGAGGTCCTCATCGTCGACTGGATCCTGTGGCGGTGCTGGTGGTGATATGTGAAAGTGATGGTAAATTTGTTGAAGGGTAGCCTCGATCTCATCAAAATGTCGGCGATGTCGATAAACTACTAGGTGCGATCGCTCGAATTGTGTGAGGCGCAGAGATATCTACCTTCGAGGCTCTTTGGATAGGATGGTCTGGCGGCTTGGGACCGGTAGGACATCATCGTGATGTCCTCGTGCACCTCCTCGATTAGGCAAGTCTGTATTGAGGGGGATCAGTGCCTTGACGGTGCTTGATCATCTTCGTGTGGAGCATTATCGGGATGCCTTGAGGTGCCATGTTCCCTATCAGTGTGAGAGAGGCAATCTGACTGTCGATGTTGAGGAGATCAAAATGTCGGGCTAGTCTCGAGATGTAAGGCCCCATTGACAGGATTCCTTTCCTTTGCTGATCGGTTTGGTGCTGCATTGCGCATGCAATGAAGTATGCCACGTCGAAAACATGTCCTTCAGACATGCATGATAAGAAGTAAACATCTTGTTTGTTGACGACGCTGGTGCTTTCTTTGTGACCTGTAACAATATGAGCAAGAATAGCATGAAGATACCTGAGAGTTGGAGGAAGGATAGTCGCTTTGGAGTGACTCTGGTTGTAGTCACGTTTAGTGGGTTGTAAGTTGTGCCAACATGTGATAGGGGTGCAGTGGAGTTCTCTGTTTAACTCAGAAAGTGGATTTTCTTCTATAAATTCCAGCGTATAAAGTCTGAGTACCGATCTGAATTGAGGTACGCTTAATCGACGTACTTGCCCCTAGGTGAAATTGGATTGTGCCGGCATCGTCAAATTGTGTCATTACTGTCTGTAGGGTGAATGTGGTACAGAACTCGAGAGTGAGTTCCAAGTATGTCGGTTCCACAATCGCAAAAAATTGCTCCCATGGTTCCGTTGAGATGAGAGCTCGAACATCTCTAGCGAGTCTGACTTGTTGTAAGGCAATCAAATCGATGCATCTACCAGTTTCGAGCGGTCTATCCCGAAATATTTTGTATCATTCTTCCTGAGTTGGTTGAGGGAATCTGAGGAATGGATGTCAGAGTTCGATGGAAGCATTTTCGGATGATGATCCGGACCCCTTCCTCTTCTTGCTTGGGATGGCTCTTTTAATGCGTGAAGACGACATAATACTTGAAAAATACTTCCTTTATATAAGCAAGAATTTTCCTAAACAATATGCAAAAATCAATAGCAAATTTAAATATTTCTTTAAGAACAAATACTAAAATCAACAAACCTCTAAATGACATTAATAACTAAAATTTTATTTATTTATTATACTAATTCCTAACTACAATCATGGTTAATAGAATAATAAAAGACATGTTGCATAAAAGTCATGATTTTAACTATTATTTGCATTAGAACATCAATTCTTCCATGAGGTGAGGCCAAAAATCTAACATTTGTTTATAGTAAATCGATAAGTTGTTAAATAGTGGAAATCAATAATAAAAATAGATGTTTAAAATAAAGAACCAAGAAAAGAAAAATAAAGAATCATGTTTTTAATAAAGACTTAGACAAGAATAAAGATAAACTTTAAACAATATGAATTAAGTCTAAAATCAAACAAAACTTAAGACAAAATATCTAAAAAATGTGAAAGAAAAAGAGCCAGGCACGATGGTGGTTGGCAAGCACGGGTGGGGTGCACGGTGGTGGTGCTAGGTTCTTTAGCGTGGGCACGGCCTGGTAAGGGGGTGTGCTGTGGGCATGTGGTTGGGTTTGATTAGTATTCTGAGAAAAATGACTGGAAAGAGGTGAGTTGGAGGGATGTGGGTGATTTGGTGGCCGGACTTGAAGAAGTGGGGGGTGGAATCTGATTTTAGGGTTTAGGTTTGGGGAAGAGGACGATTGTTCTTATAAATAGGGTCTGAGGCACGGTCTTTCGACATGCCCGTGTCATTTTAAACTAGCTCGTGCTTTTCGCGATTTTTGGGTTTTAGGCACATTTAGATGGGGTTACCACGGCTGTGTCGATGTTTGCCACGCCCGTGTTGTGATTCACACGGTTAGGTCGCATGGGCATGTGTAGCCTATGCTTAATAAGTCAGTATGTTCGCACAGTCGTGGGCACGGCCGTGTTCTAACCGTGCTCGATAAGTCAATAGCTTCACACGGTTAGGTTGAATGGGCATGTGTAGCCCGTGCTTAATAAGTCAGTATGTTCGCACGGTCGTGGGCACGCCCGTGTTCTAGCCGTGTTCGATAAGTCAGTAGCTTCACACGGTCGGGGGACACGTCGTGCGAAGCCCGTGCTTAATAAGTCAGTAACCTTGCATGTTTGATCGGCACGGGCATGTCTTATATCGCAACCCGTGTTTGTTGAAATGAATTTTTTCCTATTTGTGCACGGATCTTGTCATGCCCGTGGTGTGTCCCCTGCCTTATACACAGTCGTTAGCATGCCCGTGTTCAAGGTGGTTTTAAAATGCCTGCATTTTTGTTAGATTATTTTAGAAAGATTTTAGAAAGACCAAGTCAATGTTAGTGTGTTAGCACTCGGGTTGCCTCCCGAGAAGCTATTGTTTATAGTCTTAAGCTAGACTTTCCTTGTTTTCGATATTAAAGGAGGTTTCGTGGAGCAGAAGCTCCTTTATGATATTTTCAGGATTTGCACCATTATAAATTTTAAGTCGGTGACTATTTACCTTGAATGTGCCTTTTGTGGGATGAGTTACCTCAATGGTGCCATATGGAAAGATTGTTTTTATCATGAATGGGCCTAACCATCTTGACTTTAGTTTTCCCGAGAATAGTTTAAGCCTTAAATTATATAGTAGGACCAGGTCTTCTACTTCGAATGGTTTTGATCACTTGAGACGAGCATCGTGGCGTCGCTTTGTTGCTTCCTTGTATAGTTTTGAGTTTTTGTAGGCTTCTGCTCTCCATTCATCCAGCTCATTCATCTGAATCATTCTTCTCTTTCCTGCAATTGTGAGGTCAGTATTCAAAAATTTTGTTGCCCAAAAAGCTTTGTGTTCTAGCTCAAATGGTAGATGACAGCTTTTGTTATATACAAGTTTGTATGGGGATGTTCCTAGAGGTGTTTTGAATGTTGTTCTATAGGCCCATAAAGCATCATCTACCTTAACTGCCAATCTTTTCTATTTGATTTAATCGTTTTTTCTAGGATGCACTTAAGCTCTCGATTTGTTACCTCAACTTGTCCGCTAGTTTGAGAATGATATGGGGTGGCTGTTCTATGACATACTCCATATTTCTTTAGAACTTTTTCAAATTGCATATTACAGAAATGGGTACCCTCATCACTAATGATGGCTCTAGGTGTCCCAAATCGGGAAAATAGTTTCTTGAGAAATTTAACTACTACCCTGGCATCATTGGTAGGTAAGGCTTCTACTTCTACCCATTTTGACATGTAATCAACTGCTACTAAGATGTATTTATTTCCAAATGAACTAGGGAAAGGTCCCATAAAATCAATACCCTATATATCAAATATTTCACATGACAACATATATGTTTGAGGCATTTTATCACGTTTAAAAATATTACCTGTTCTTTCGCATTTATCACACGTAGTAATGTACCTGTTGGCATCTTTAAATAGAGTAGGCCAGTAATAACCTGATTCGAGTATTTTGTGTGCTGTCTTAATACCATTGTAATGTCCCCCTGATGGTCCTGAATGACAATGTTCCAGTATTTTGTAATGCATCTTCGAATTACCTAATCTGCATATATGCGGAAAAGGAAGGGATCTTCCCAAAAATAATTTTTCACATCTGCGAAGAATTGCTTCTTTTAGTGATGTGTTAATTTTCTTGGCAAGACGTTAGCTGCTAAATAATTCGCAATATTTGCAAACCATGGTACTTCAGAATGCATTAAAGAAAAGAGTTGTTCTTCAGGAAACGAATCATTTATTTCTTGTTCATCAAGCATTTTGGTGTGTGGATTTTCGAGTCTTAAGAGGTGATCTGCCGCCAGATTCTCAGCTCCCTTCTTATCCTGTATCTCCAGATCAAATTCCTGTAATAGTAAAATCCATTGTATGAGTCTACGTTTTGCATCAGGTTTGGTTAAAAGATAACGAAGAGCTGAATGGTCAGTGTAAACGACAACTTTTGATAATATTAGATATTGTCTAAATTTGTCAAAAGCAAAAACTACAGCTAGCAGTTCTTTCTCGGTCGTGGTGTAATTCTCTTACGCGGGTGTTAATGTTCTGCTAGCATAGTAAATTGGCTGAAAATGCTTGTCTCTTCGTTGTCCCAAAACTGCGCCTACTGCAAAGTCACTTGCATCACACATTAGTTCAAAGGGTAAATTCCAATCAGGTGCGATTATAATTGATGCATTTATTAATTTATCTTTAAGAACATTAAATGCATCTAAACATTCCTGATTAAAATCAAAAGGGACATCTTTTTCTAGTAATTTTATTTAAGGCTTAGCTATTTTAGAAAAGTCTTTAATGAATCTTCTATAAAAACCTGCATGTCCTAAGAAGCTTCTAATAGCCTTCACTGAACTAGGAGGAGGTAATTTTTCTATGGTTTCAACTTTCGCTTTATCTACCTCAATCCCTTTTTCTAGAAATCTTATGTCCTAAAACAATCCCTTCTCTAACCATAAAGTGACATTTTTCCCAATTCAGAACAAGGTTTGTTTCTTCACATCTAATTAGAACTTGTTTTAAATTTTTAAGGCAAAGTTGGAAAGAATTACCGAATACCAAGAAATTATCCATAAATACCTCCATGATGTCCTCTACGAGTTTGTCAAATATTGCCAACATACAATGATAAATAGTGACAGGAGCATTACATAATCCAAAGGGCATTCTTTGTAACATCCTGAATAGGGCCTATGCATTCCCAGTTTAATTGTATGAAATGACAAGTTTCAAGTGCCATGAATAAATTTTCGATACTTTTGGAAACCTAGAAATGCATGGAAATGGAAATGGAAATGGACATTTTTGGAAACTTAGACATTTTTGGAAACTTAGACATTTTGGGAAACCTGAACATTTTGGAAACTTGAACATTTTGGAAACTTGAACATTTTGGAAACCTGAACATTTTGGAAACTTGAACATTTTGGAAACTTGAACATTTTGGAAACCTAAACATTTTGGAAACACTGAAAATCTGAGCCAGCGTGAAAATTTTAGGAAACTTAAAATTGACCCTTAATGTTGAATTTAAGAGCCCAAAGGGGAACTTAGGGCCAAGTGACCCTAAAAATATAAAGTACATGAAATCTGACCCAATAACGGACTTAGAAATGTGGCCTGAAGATGCCACCTAAGGCCATAAGGAAATGGCCCAAATACAAGAGGTTTCTGGGCCTGAGTTTGAGTCATCCAGGAATCAAATAATGAAGGCTTTATTTTGCTTCCAAGGCCAAGAGAAGGGACGGCACAAGCTTCTTGAAATTAGAGAATTTTACTTGGTTAGAACTTGTTTAATTAAGTGTTAAGTAAAGGAATTTCAATTAATAAAATAAATAAGGAGATAAAGGATGGATAAAATACTCCTAATTTAATTAAAGTGATAATTAAATGATAATATTATCACTTGTGGGGGAAGTGGTGGCCAAGTCAAGGACTCTTGACAAAACAATTTCAGTTAAAAGAGGAGAATTAAGGCCATTCTCTCATCTTTACTAAGTGGTGCCGAAATTTTCATAGCTCTCTTCTCCCTCCCTTTTGCCGAATTTTCTTTAAACAAAAACCATCTTCTTTTCTTCTCTTTTCTCCTCTGTTTCTACTATCAAAGCCGAATCCCTGTCGATTCTAAGTAAAGGAGAAATCATCCACAACATCAAAAGGGTAAGATCGTGGTCGACAACTTCTATTCTTTTCTTTTACCAAAATTCGGTACTAATCCCTACTGCTCATAGCCGAATAGCATAAGGGATCTTAGGGATTCGAAACGAGGTAAGTACATCAATGTACATTCGGCAAAAGATCCCTTTCATAATCAAACAATAGATCAAATCTAACAAGTGATTTGGCGAGAATTTGAAATAAAGATCAACTTCGGATTTGAGGTAAGTGAGTCTATACATTCGCCAAGGCCAAATCTTAGTCAATTAGATCAAATTGATCAAAAACTAACCTATTAGGAGATCTAGGAATTTGCAATTCAAGGAAAAGGAAGGTGAAGTTTGGGATCCATAAGGTAAGCCCCAAAGGTATTGACCAAGGTTCATGTGATTACCTAGATTAGATCCATAATTATTAAAAAGCCGAAAACTAATTTATGTGAAGTTTTAAGGTTGGCGAACAACAAGTAAAGGAAAACCGAAGTTTTCGGGATTTGTGTAAACACCAAATCGGCAA
Organism: Gossypium rotundifolium; assembly: GCA_025506655.1. NCBI lineage: Eukaryota > Viridiplantae > Streptophyta > Magnoliopsida > Malvales > Malvaceae > Gossypium > Gossypium rotundifolium. The sequence goes on from CP106726.1 coordinate 82,502,414, forward strand.
AGGTGAGTTTCTTTTTACAAATCCTACTAGGATTTGGTTTTGTTTAAGCCAAAAAGGGTTTATTAATTTGTTTTAATTGGTGGGCCGAATATAGGAATTAATAGATCTAAAATTAGATCGGGATTCTCGAGATCTCAAGGAACCTATTAAGCGAAAAAGGTGTGTACACTTACTATCCTTCGATATTATATGGCTAAATATTTTAATATATGATTATGAATAAGAATGTGAATGTGGCTATGTACCACAAATGTGGCAAAAAGTACCCAGGTACGTTTCCTACTTCTGATAGGATTGTGAAAAATGTTATTTAATAACATGCGAATATATGAATATGACCATGAAATTAAGTTATGCTATATATATGCTTTGGGGCATTCGGGATTTATGTGAAAGGGGAGAAGCAGTGTTGACTTTGGTCTCACCAAAGAAGATGTTGACTTGGTCTCACCAACAAAATATGTTGACTACGGTCACATTGCGAAATTTTGGTAACTTCGTTACAATAGTGTCTAATGACACAACGTTTAAATCTGATTATAGTGTCTAATGACACAGCGTGGAGAGTAGCGGATGGAGGGTTGACTTAGTAGTCCCCACTGTACAAGGGTTGGTGCGGGGAGTGTAGTGGATGCCTAATTAGGATTGGGTTTGGGTTGTATCATAATTTCATTATTATATGGACTTGATGATCTAAACATGAATGCTCGATTTATTGAATGTTAGTATTGTGTGCACATTGAGTCATTGACTCACCCCATTGTGGGAATTATTTTTAGGTGATGAGCAATGACGGATGGTAGGTGGACCATGAGGTGGCCATGCTACATGCGGAAAATTTCATTTAGTTTGGACTTAAATTTTATTTTAGTTGCTTTTATTCTATTTCGGTTTTACTTGATGTAATAAGGCCTTAAGGCCCGATGGATTATACTTTATGTTTGCTTATTGTTAAGTTTCATGCTAAGAACTTTATTGGATGTATTTAATTAAATGGGCTTACAAGTATAAATAAATGGGTTTCCAATCTAAGCCCAACCGAAAATAATAGTTTTTCCAAAATTTACAATTTTCCTAAGTATCGAAATGATTTTGAAATCGGTTTACTTTAGGAACATACCAGATCCGTTCGGGCTCGTGGTAGGGTGTGGGTGTTTCAATTGGTATCGAAACCCGCTTTAAAGCTGTCGTCACTGTGGGCTCGAGCCCAAACGTTTTCAATCTGAGCCCAAATGATTTTCTTTGAAAATAAGCAGGCTTTTGGCATGGCCCCTAAGTCTCCGACCCGCAGTCCACCAGGTAAGTACCCCTAACTATATGTGTGATTCTGTGATTTATATAAGGGTAGAAAAGGCATGGAACGTAGAATAGAATGATAGGAACTTGAACCCTAGGGTTAGTCTACTCAAACACAGATACATAAGACTTAATACACTGAATCAACCTATGGCTAAGTCATTGAGCTAGTGGTGTGGTAACCCCTGTACGCATGTCTAGGATTGGATCCGGAAGAGCTTGGTATTTAAGCAGTCCTAGTGACTCACCTCCTCTTCGCAGAATCCTGCAGTGCGTAGCTTGGTTCACCATAACTCGAGAGGGCTCGATGGTGTGGCAACCTCTGCGCATGTCTAGGAATGGTTTGGTGGGAGCTTGGTATTTAAGCGATCAGCGTGACTCACCTCCTCTCCACACGAATCCTGCCTGTGCGTAGCTTTGGTTCACCACGACCAAGAGGGCTCGGTCATAGGCTAAACATAATGACTAAAACCCGAAAGGAACTAGCCATTTTTTTTAAAAAAAAAAAAGAACAAAACAACAAACCCTAGTTTTTCCAAACTTTTACTTCCTTTTAAAATCTGAGAAAATTATTTTTACAACATTTTCAAAAAAAAAAAAAAACTCCTGATTTGCGAAAATTACAAAAATGCCCTTAAGGGTGAAATTACCAAAACGCCCTTGGTTTATAAAATATTCAACTACTCAACAACTTTATCAAAATTTCATGATTTCATAAACATTCAAAAACCCTAATTTGTGAAATACCAAAATACCGTGATTTTGGAAAAAATTACAAAATTACCCCTAACTTACAAAATTACCAAAATGACCCTGATTTCCAAAATTTTGCCACATCCCCATCTTGAAGGAACAATTTTTAAAAGACCCTCAAAGTTTTACAACTTTTGAAATACTCGAAATTTATCAAATTTTACAAATTTACCTCGATTTGTGAAAAATTACCAAAATACCCTATAGGACAAAATTACGAAAATACCCCCATGTAGTGGAAAACAACAAGAAACAACAAAAAAACTACAACGTTTCTCTGAATGAACAGAAGTTCATACTTGTTTGATGGATGAATGAATGGAAAAGGCGTGTGTTGTATGAATCTGAAAGAACCACTCTTAAATCCTTTTCATAAAACTCCTTCACGATAAATAAGTGGAACAATAACTAATCCATAAAATTTCTTAATCGATCCCGACGCTAGAAAATGAGCTCTAGAGGGCGTGGTCGCCGTGGTCGAGAAAGAGGAAGGATGACCGTGTTTGAACTCGTTAGGTCGGGTCAAGGGTCCGACAATGAGATGCCACCGCCACCACCACCCCATTTGTTAATGTTGAGCAACAGGCTCGGATGGGGAAGAGGTCATGTCGCAGTCGCTGCGAGTTTTGGAATTGGTGGTCAGTGCGCAGGAGGAAATGGAGGAAATCGAAAGTCGGTACCGAGCGGCTTCGAGCTAATGGAGCGAAATGTTTAGGAGTATCAATATGGCACCCAGATCAATTTGAAATCTTGGTTAGAAGCAACGGAGCGTATCATGGATGAGCTTGATTTGACTCCAGAGGAAAAGTTGAAAGGGATGGTGGCGTTGTTACGCGATGAAGCGTATCAATGGTGGTTGACTATTCGTGATGGTACCATATTGAAAATCGACTTGGGAATTTGTTAAAGAGGCCTTTCGGAAGAAGTATGTGGGAACCGGTATCTGAGATGAGCAGAGGAAGGCTTTTCTAGGGTTAGTACAAGGGAGTAAGTCCGTCATGAGAATATGAGGTGGAATTTCGAGGTTGAGCCGCTATGCTCGAGGGTAGTGGCAATCGAGCATGAACGCCGTGTGTCCGCTTTGAGGACGAACGGTGAGAGATGATTTAAGATCATAATAGCACCGCATCGGAGCGGAAATTCTGCTTTTGGTAGAAAAGGCCAAGGTGGCGAGGGGATTAAGGATGCTACTAAGCGCATCAGCGGATAAGAATAAGGCCAAAAGAGGGTTTGGGCCATCTGGAAAGGGATACAAAAGGCCTCGGGTTGACGGGCCATGAAATCAACAAGCTGGTACAGGCGGGCAGATTCGTCCTTGTGAGTATTGTGGAAAGAGGCATCTAGGGGAGTGTTGGAAAAAGATAGGAGCATGTCTTAGGTGTGGGTCCAAGGACCATATATTTAAGGATTGCCCCAAACAATCAGACGAGAACCGACCGGTAGTTCAGAATGTTAGCCAGACCGATAGAGGCAGGCAGCAGCCTCAACGGGGTCGTGGTTCGAGTAATCGTGGTAGTGGTACAGGCAGAGGCCGTGGCACACAGGGTCGAGGTACTAATGCTAATGCTGATGCAAGACAACCGGGTTTGGTTTATGCGGTTCACCGAAGGGAAGATGGAGACGCGCCGGATGTTATAACCGGTACGTTCTTTATTTTTAACAAACCCTACTTTGCTTTGATTGATGTGGGCTCGACCCATTCCTATGTTGCAAGTAGTGTAGTAAAAACACTAGGCCTAGACTCTGAGCTCTCTGATAGGCAGATGACTGTAGTAAGCCCATTAGGCCAAACTATAGTGGTAGACAAGATCTTTGAATGTACCCTAGAGATTCAAGGGTGAGCTTAGGCGGACTTAATGGAGTTACCCTTCGGAGAGTTTGAGCTTATACTCGGAATAGATTGGTTAGTAGAACACCGAGCCGTATTAGATTGTGCGGCTAAACGTATGGAACTAAGAACCCCGGAAGATGAAGTGGCAATAATGATCGGAGAAAGGAGGAACTATTTATCTAATGTAGTTTCGGCACTGAAGGCTGAGAAGATGGTTAAGAAAGGTTGCAAAGCGTTCTTAGCTTTTGTAAGTGCGATAGGTGGAAAGGAGGAAGGTGTTAATGGAGTTAGGACGGTAAGGGACTTCGTAGATGTGTTTCCAGAAGAGTTACCGGGAATACCCCCAGACAGGGAGGTGGAATTTGGGATTGATTTGTTACGAGGGGCGACTCCGTGTCAATCGCTCCATACCGAATGGCACCAAAGGAGTTAGTGGAGCTCAAGGCTCGATACAAGAACTATTGGACCGTGGGTTCATCCGGCCAGTGTGTCTCCGTGGGGAGCACCGGTCTTATTTGTAAAGAAGAAGGATGGAACTATGCGTATGTGCATAGACTACCGTCGATTAAATAAGTCGACCATTAAGAACAAGTATCCCTTGCCAAGGATCGATGACTTGTTCGATCAATTTGAAGGAGAGCGGTGTTCTCGAAGATCGATTCTGATCGGGATACCATCGATTGAAGGTAAAGGAGGTGATATCCATAAGACCGCTTTTAGGACAAGATATGGTCACTTCGAGTTTGTGGTGATGCCGTTTGGGTTGACGAACGCTCCAGCCGCGTTCATGGATATGATGAATCGGGTTTTCCAACCCTACTTGGATAGATTCGTCGTTGTCTTCATCGATGATATCTTGGTGTATTCAAAGTCGGAAGAGGAGCATGATGAGCATCTCCGAGTTGTGTTGGAAGTGTTAAGGGAAAAGAAGCTCTATGCCAAATTCAGCAAGTGCGAATTTTGGCTTAGGGAGGTGGCATTCTTAGGGCATGTGGTATCCGCAGAAGGAATAAGAGTGGACCCTAGGAAGATCGAGCGGTGTTAGATTGGAAACCACCTAGGTCCGTGGCTGAAATCCGAAGTTTCTTAGGCTTGGCAGGCTATTATAGAAGGTTCGTGGAAGGATTCTCGTCAATAGCTGCGCCTTTAACCAAGTTACTAAGGAAGGAAGTACCCTTGAGTGGACTAATAAGCGAAAGAGAGAGCTTTGAAAGGCTTAAAAGGTCTTGACAGAGGCTCAGTGTTAATTCAATAGGAGGCGGGAAAAGATTTTGTGGTGTCTTGTGATGCTTCGCGACACGGGTTAGGTGTGTGTTAATGCAAGATGGCAAAGTAGTCGCTATGCGTCGTGGCGACTAAGGCCTCATGAGTGAACTACCCCACTCATGACTTAGAGCTAGCAGCGGTGGTTTTCGCCTTAAGGTTTGGAGGCACTACCTTTATGGAGAAAGGTCGATTATCTACACGACCACAAGAGCCTTAAGTATTTATTAAATCGAAGGAGTTGAACTTGAGGCAACGAAGGTGGGTGGAATTGCTAAAGGACTACGACTGTTCAATAGAGTATCATCCGGGCAAGGCGAATGTAGTAGCCGATGCCCTAAGTCGGAAGGTTGTATCAGATCTACGGGCTTTGTTCGCCCATATAAGTCTGTATGATGATGGAAGCCTGTTAATATTTATAAAAGAGTGATCGAACTTGTAGACTAACTGTGACAACAATATAGGCAAGTGCACCTATCGAACAGTAGTATAGCTCAGGCATGAATATCTTATCGAACCCAAGGGAACCTAAAAGTACTACTACTCACTTTCTTTCTATTATGTAGCCTAAAATATGGAGTGATTGGATTATTAAACTAACGAAATACTTAAACTAAATGTAAAGACAAAAGAATGAATTGGAGAAAGACTTTAAGAAAACTCAGTTGATAAAGACGATACCCTCAGGAAGAATCCACCTATGACTTAACTTATAATTTATTCCCCAAACCATATGATTTCTTTACTTAGCTTTATCCGTGAGACTCCCTAACCTATATTAAACCCTCTCTCGAGGCGAATAAGTCTAACCTTAGGTTAATTAGTGAAACTCTCGTTCTCTTATAATAACCCCCTAAGGAAGCAGTAAATTGATCAATTGATTCCCAACTTAGGTTTCACCCTAATCCAGCAAAATCTCGTAACCATATCTCTAGGCGCCCGATCAACTCCGTTCAATTACGCTAGATCTTCTCTTAGGCGGGGTCTATTCCTCCTCCACCTAAGCACATCAGATTAAATTAAGCAACATAATTAAGAACAAACCAAGTACTTGTCATATAAATTTAGAAGTCAAATAACAAAATCCATCATAGGTTTCATACCCTTCAGGTATCTGAGGGGTTTAGTGCATAACTAAATACAAAAACATCTTAATAGTAAAGAATTAACAAAACATAAGAACTCCCTAAAACCCCCTGAAGGAAATTGAAGGAGAGATCCTTGGTCTTGAATAGAGTTTCGACTTCTTGAGATGGATCAACTGGATATCTTCAAGTGACTCCCTAAAAGATGAATGCTTTGGCCTCAAAGCCTCTGCCAAAAAGCTCCAAAAGCCCTCTTTTATGTCTGCCTTGGGTTGTTTATATAGGCTTTGGGATGCTATACTTAGCTCCTGAGTATCTCCTTCAAGTAGAATTACTATTAGGGTGTTTGAGTAGACTTAGGAGTATGTTTCTTTGGCTTCAAGCATCCAATTCTAAGTGAAATTGCTCATTCCAGCGGTAGGGGCATGCCCATGGCACACGTCCGTGTAATTACAGGGTTGGGCCGTGCCTTGATTCTGTCGATTTGGGTACGGCCATGGAGATCACCAGGCACGTCCATGTGTGGTAATGAGATTATGCACGATCGTGTAACTCGTGAGTTGGGCCTTGTTCTAGGTAATTGTCGAGACACAGTCGTGCAGGTTTTGGGCCACACCGTATTAATTTCTTGCTAAGGCCCAATTACTTCATTTTAAGCCCGTTTTGTGTTCTTTTTATCCTCGAGTGCTTTCCTGAGTATAAACATGAGAAGAAAGGATTATAAGCACCTTTTTACATAATTCAAGGGATAAATCATCCAAAAGCATACCAAATATGGGGTTAAAATATGTTACTTTTACGGTTTATCAGTGTGAAACTTTAGTATCTAGTAAGACTCTACCTCTTGAGTCTACTGAGTTTGTAATTCATGTATCCAACCCCTTGGGTCAATGTGTTCTAGTTGATAAAGTGTGTAAAAGTTTCCTGTTGATGATTCGGGATTCATGCTTCCCAGCCAATTTAATGTTGTTGCCTTTCGACAAGTTTGATATAATTTTGGGAATGGACTGGTTAACTTTGCACGATGTTGTTGTTAATTGCAAAAGAAAAACCATTGATTTGAGATGCCAGAACAGTGAAATTGTCCAGATTGAATCTAATGACCTGAATGGGTTACTGGCAGTAATATCCTCGATGTTAGCTTGTAAGTATGTGAGAAAAGGGTATGAAGCTTACTTGGCTTATGTGTTGGATAGTAAAGTGGTGAAAAGTAGATTGAATCATGCGGTTGTGTGTGAATATCCAGATGTGTTTCCTGAAGAATTACCGGGTTTACCACCAGCTCAAGAGATAAAGTTTGGTATTGAGTTAGTAACAGGGACGACTCCGATTTCAATAGCTCCGTATCGAATGGCACCTACTAAATTAAAAGAGTTGAAAGCACAGTTGTAAGAGTTGACAAATAGGGGTTTTGAACGACCGAGTTTCTTAACTTGGGGTGCACCAGTCTTATTCGTGAAAAAGAAGGATGGGACTGTACGAATGTGTATTGATTATCGACAGCTGAATAAGGTGACTATAAAGAATAAATACCTGTTACCTTGGATTGATGGCTTGTTTGATCAGTTGAAAGGGACTTCAGTGTTTTCGAAGATAGATTTGAGATCGGGTTATTATTAGTTGCGAGTCGAGATTTGATGTGCCAAAGACGCATTTGAGCGAGTACGACATTTTGAGTTCTGGTTCGCCTTTTGGACTTACTAATGCACTGCTATTTTATGGATTTGATGAATCAAATTTTGAATGATGTTGGATCGATTTGTAGTAGTGTTTATAGATGATATTCGATTTACTCGAGAGATGAAATCGAACATCTTTGAGCATTTGAGACTGGTGCTACAAACTTTGCGAGATTAACAGTTGTATGCAGAGTTTAGTAAGTGTGAGTTCTGGATGAATGAGGTTAGTTTTCTAGGTCATGTTGTTTCAGCGTCAGGCATTTGGGTTGATCATAATAAAATATCGTCTATACTTGCTTGGAAGCCAACAAAGAATGTTTCTGAAATTCGAAGCTTTCTGGGACTTGCTGGTTACTACAGACAATTTGTGAAAGGTTTTTCTATGATAGCTACACCTTTGACAAAGCTATTACAGAAAGATGTCAAGTTTGAATGGACGAAAAAATGTTAGAAAATTTTTAATCAGTTGAAAGCTCATTTGACCGAGGCTCCAATGTTAATTCAGCCTGAATCGGGAAAAGAATTTGTTGTGTATAGTGATGCTTTTTTGAGTGGTTTGGGTTGCGTTTTAATGCAAGAAGATAAAGTAGTAGCCTATGCTTCGAGACAGTTGAAGCCTCATGAAAAAAATTACTCGACACATGATTTGAACTTAGCAGCCATTGTATTCGCGTTGAAGATTTGGTGTCATTACCTATTCGGTGAGAAATGTCATGTTTATTCAGATCACAAAAGTCTAAAGTATTTGATGATTGAGAAAGATTTGAACTTGAGACAACGCAGATGGTTAGAGCTCCAGGGAAAGCCAATGCTGTTGCAGATGCCCTAAGTCAAAAATAATTATTTGCTCTCCGTGCGTTGAACGCACATATGGTTAAGTCTGGTGATGGCTCGATATTAGTCGAATTGAAAGCAAAATCGTTGTTTATTCAACAAATTTATGATGCTCAGAAAGTTGATAAAGATATGATGACAAGACGAATTTAGTGTGAAAATGATGCAGAGTCAGAGTTTCGAATCGATGAAAATGACTATTTAAACTTCAAAGGCCGAATATGTGTTCCGAGGAATGTGTATTTGATTCAGATGTTATTGAATGAAGCTCATAATAGTCGATTGTCAGTACATCCAGGTAGCACGAAAATGTATAACGATTTGAAACAGTTCTATTGGTGGCCTGGTATGAAACGTAACATATCTAAATTTGTCTCGAAGTACTTAGTTTGTCAGCAAGTAAAAGCTAAATATCAAGTGCCTTCTGGGTTACTTCAGCCGATCATGATACCTGAATGGAAATAGGATAGAATTGCTATGGATTTTGAATCCGGTTTGCCTATGACATCGAGCAAGAAAGATACAATTTGGGTCATAGTGGATAGACTAACCAAATCAGCTCACTTTGTTCCAGTTCGTACGGATTATTCACTTGATAAACTTGCTGAGTTGTATGTATCTCAAATTTTGAGATTACATGGTGTGTCAATTTCTATTGTATCAGACAGAGGCCCGATATTCACGTCGCGATTTTGGAAGAAATTGCATGATGCTTTAGGTACCAAACTATACTTTAGCACAGCTTTTCATCCGCAGACAGACGGTCAGTCTGAACGAACCATTCAGATAATTGAGGACATGTTGAGATGTTGCATCCTTGAGTTTGAAGGTACGTGGGAAAGATACATACCTTTGATTGAATTTGCTTATAATAACAGTTTCCAATCTAGTGTCAAAATGGTACCTTACGAAGCTCTATATGGCCGCAAGTGTCGTACACCATTGTATTGGACCGAGCTGAGAGAAAACAAGATACACGGGGTTGATTTGATTAAAGTGACTGAAAAAAAGTGGCTGTAATCAGAGATAGTTTGAAAGCTGTGTCGGATCGCCAAAAGTCCTACGCTGATTTGAAACATAAAGACATTGAGTTTCAGGTCAGAGACCAGGAATTTTTGAAAGTCTCTCCATGGAAGAAATTACTTCTATTTGGTCGAAAAGGCAAATTAAGTTCGAGATTTATCAGACCATATGAGATTATCGAACGTATCGGGCCTGTTGCTTATAGATTGAAGTTGCCTTCTAAATTAGAAAAGATACACACCGTATTTCATGTTTCGATGCTTCGTAGATATAGATCAGATCCGTCACATGTGATCGCATCGCCTGAGATTGAAATCCAATCCGATATGACGTACAAGGAAGAATCGATCCGTATTTTAGCTCGTGAAATGAAAGAGTTGAGAAACAAGAAAATTTTATTAGCAAAGATACTATGGAATCGACATGGAGTAGAAGAGTCTATGTGGGAGCCTGAGGATTCGATGAGATAACAATATCCGACTTTGTTCAACGGTAAGATTTTCGGGGATGAAAATCCCTAAAGGGGGGAGAGTTATAACAGTCTGAATTTGACTCTAATCAGAACGGTGGTTTCGGGACCACGAATTCGAGTCTAAAAAATTTTTAAATATTATTTTCAGTGTTTATTATATGTGAATTACTGTGTGTGAAAGTTTCGTATGAAAATTTGATTGTTTGTGTGTGTAATTTTAACAAAAGGACTTAATCGTGTAAAGTGAAAAAGTTGCAAACTATATTGAAAAGTGCTAATGTGATAGGGGCATTATAATATGAGGTACAAAAAGGGCAAATAACCCATTATTAATGTTAGTGGACGGCATAGGACAAAAATGCCCTGATTATATAAGTTAGTTTTATTTTATTTTAAAGGTTAAATTGGTAAATGAAAAATAATCATAATATATGCTAAATTAACACAAAAGAAAACCCATTATCATTTTATATGCTCTTGGCCAAATATTGGAGATAGAAGAAGGGTTTTGTTTCTTTTGAATTTCGGCAACAATTTAGCTTGATTTAAGGTATGTTTAGTTTTTTATTTTTGATAATTTTTACGTTTTTTGAGATCGTTGCTTCGAATGTTAGTTGACCCATGTTAGAATTTTTGAAATTGAGCGTGTTTGATATTCGGCCATGGTCAGATGTTTGTGCTTATTGATGTTTAATGGAAAAATATTAAAAGTATGTTAGAAATTAACAAGTTTTGAATTGGAAATTTTGGTGGAATTGAGTATTTAGGGCTAATTTGTAAAAATAAATTTTTTGAGGGGTTCAATTATAGAATAAATGAAATGTATGCATTTGTATGGATGTATGGAAGATTCGGCCCTTAGGTTGTGTAATGAAATTTTGTGTATTTCGTGTTTTATGTAAATAGGACTAAATTGTTAAAATGTGAAACATTGGGGGAAAAATGGTAATTTGTCTATTTATGTGTTTTTGGACTAAATTGAAATGAAATGTACTCGAATGAGCTTGTTTAGATCAAGAACAAAGAAAAACGGGTTTGGATTGGGGGAAGGCAAAAGTTATTGAATAGTCGGTCTTCGTCATCTATCGACAGTCGAGGTAAGACTATAAGCAATTTGATGTCGTTAATAGTATTTATAACATAAATTATGTGCTAAATTATGAAATTATACTTATAAAATGTGCCTTAGCCAAATGTAAGTAGTGAGATTGAAGTGAAAGGTTGATATAACTTAAATTGGGTCAATATGTTAAAGTGATTGAATTAGGTGTAACTTATGTTAATTTGGGCAGCATTACTGTCATGTGTATGAGATGATGATAATATTGTATCCGGCTTTGAGCCTAGCAGGCTAAATGCCAGTGATCAAATTTCAGACCTCTGGTCTAGCAGGCTTAATGCTGGTGTGTGTTTCAGGCTTTGATGCCTAGCAGGCTTAATGCTAGTGATGTATAATAAAAAGAGAATTCATGGATCATACAAGGTGAAACATATTTAATGCTGTGAGCTAAAATCTCGGGTAAGTATGAGCCTGTTATATTTGAAAGGAATAAGGTAAGTTGGTATATTACCATTTTAATTAAGTGATGTAGTATAATTGATGATTCATAAGAAATTTAATATGTGATATTGAGTTTACCATTGATGAGTATGAACATTATATAATGGAATTTGAGTTTAAATATGTTATTTTGGAGAATCGGCTATAAGTGAGAATATTAAGGGTGAAAGAGGTAGTAAGTGGTTGCACATGTGTTCAAATAAGTGTATGTAATTGATAGGTTGGTTATATTCATTTGATTGGCAATATGCGAATACATGTGATGTTTATGTGTTTCGATGAATTACATGTTTATGGTAATAAAGTGCTAATACTTAAGTTAGCTAATTAATAGCATTGACCATGACTAATTTACATGTTGAAACGTTTATATTCAATGCCATAAACCTAATGATTAAATTGCTCAAATGTTTGAATGCTTTATTAAAATTTGCTTGAGACTTACTAAGCTAGTAAGCTTACTCCGTGTGTGTTTATTGTTTTGTTTTATAGATTTTAATCAAGCTACGGGCTCAGAGGATTGTCAGTGAAGTCTACCACACTATCATCTCCTTTGGTACTTATAAGTTTAGTTTTTGATTCAAAGGCATGTATAGGTTAGACTAAGTTTTGAAACCAATGATATTTGGCCTTGTACATAAGTATAGCTTTGCAAAAATGGCTATTTCTTTTGGTTATGTTTAATTTCTATGTTTTGTTATAATGGCTTGATCAAAGCACTAATGGATGTTTAAACTCGGTCATAGTTTAAATCATATATGGAAGGTGATCATATGGTTTATATGTTATGTGTTCGGCTTTAGCAAGCTTGGCCTTAGTGTGTTATATGCAAAACATGATTGTTGTGTATATGTTGTGTGTATGATCTCGACTAAGGTGAATTTTTGAATTACTTGTCTAACTTGCTTTATGAATGATAGTTGAGTTAAGTCATGTGTTTGGCAATAAGGTAAATGATATATCTTTGGATGTATTTAGTAAGAATAAATAATGTTATGTTTAAGTGATTTTGGTTATGTGATATTTACATTTTATAATGAAGTATGCGTATGATGGTTGGTTATATAGGTTTGATTGCTATTGGTAAGAAATGAAAATGTTCTAAGATTTTATAGGTACAAATCCAAATGGAAGATGAATTAGTATGTTCGGTCATGATGTAATGTTACAACGTTTGCATATACATTTGATTATTAAATAGTATAAATAGTTTAGATGGCTTAATATGCACATGTATTGTAGTAATATGAATGAAAATCACTTATGTTATATGTGTTTTGATTTATGTCTGATATATGTCTTATAATGATACAAGTTGGGATATGTTTTAAGTGTATAAATTTCATGAATGTTTAAGTCGTGTGGTTCAGACATTGTCGAGTATTAAGTACCTGTAATAAAACTTGTTGTACATTATTTAATTTAATAGGTTGTAATGGTATATGAAATAGAAAAGATCGCATTGCGTGTGCTTGAATTCAAATGAAGGTCTATTTGGAATTGAGTTTAGTTCAGTAATGCTTCATAACCCTAATCCGACGACGATTACGGGTTAGGGGTGTTACATTTATTTTGTATCAGAGCTTACGATTTAGTTGATTCTAGAACTATCGTAGCACGTGTGAGTCTAGCTATACATGCCTTAAATTTTATAATACGATAGTGTGGTGACTTCTGACATATTAAATTATATTTTATATAGTAAATGGCTCCCGATAGAGCTGTAGCTGATGATGTAGAGAGTGTAGCACCTGATCTCGTACATGGGTCAGTGCCAGTAGACTCTCGACCTATCTCGGGTAGCCATGAGGGGGAGGCTAAGCAAGCCTTCTACCAGATGATGAATGAATGGTTAACCCAATTTATTTAGACTAATCCGGCTGTACAACAACCTCCACCCCTGAATAATCCAACTCCGATACCTTCAGTACCTCTGATGATAGATCCATTGAGATCTTGTAGGCCTCCTATTGATAAAATCCGGAAATATGGGGCCAAGGAATTTAAAGCTAATGATGACGACGACGCGGAACGAGCTGAGATGTGGCTTGATAATACTATCTGTGTGCTTGATGAACTGCCATGTACTCCGGACGAATGCTTGAAGTGTGCTATATCTTTACTACGGGACACTGCATATCACTGGTGGAATACACTAGTATCGGTGGTTCCGAAAGAAAAAGTGACTTGAGATTTCTTCCAAATCGAGTTTCGTAAGAAATATATCAGTCAGAGATTCATTGATCAGAAACGAAAAGAATTTCTAGAATTGAAAAAGGGTCGAATGACCGTGATTGAGTATGAGCAGAAGTTTGTCAGATTGAGCCGATATGCCCGAGAGTGTGTGTCAACTGAAGCCATTATGTGCAAGAGATTCGAAGATGGTCTGAAAGAAGATATAAAGTTACTAGTTGGCATACTCGAGATTAAAGAGTTTGTGGTACTTGTCGAACGAGCTTGTAAAGCTGAAGAGTTTGGGAAAGAGAAAAGAAAGGCTGAAATGGAAGCTAGAGACACCCGTAAAAGATCGTTGAGTAAGACTTTCCATTCTATATCTAAGAAGTTCAAAGAGGACTTTGGCCCACATAAAGCTACTTCAGACATGTCTAGACGAGACCGACCTCTGGTAGGTTCCCGACCTACATCGATGGCCAGTGTTGGTAATGTTCAGCAGAATCGGGTTGAGTGCAAGCATTGTGGTAATGGTATTCCGGGAGTTGTAGATTTCGTGATAGGTCCTGCTTTAAATATAGATCATCAGGTCATTTTATCAGAGAGTGCCCGATGTTAGCTGAGCAAAATACGGCTCAGAATATTAGACCAAGTAATGTGTCAGTGCGAGGCAGACCACTTAGGCATTCGGGAAATGTAAGTGGCAGTCAGAAAAGAACCGAAGACACTGCAGTTCGATCAGAGGCTCGTGCACCTGCTAGAGCATATGCTATACGTGCTAGAGAGGATGCTTCTTCCCCAGATGTTATCACTGGTACTTTCACTCTTTATGATACTACTGTGATTGCATTGATTGATCCTGGTTCGACTGATTCATATGTGTGTGAAACTTTAGTATCCAGTAAGACTCTGCCTATTGAGTCTACTGAGTTTGTGATTAGTGTATCCAACCCCTTAGGTCGATGTGTTCTAGTTGATAAAGTGTGTAACAGTTGCTCATTGATGATTTGGGATTCATGCTTCCCAGCCGATTTAATGTTGTTGCCTTTCGACGGGTTCGATATAATTTTGGGAATGGACTGGTTAACTTTGCACGATGCCGTTGTTAATTGCAAAAGAAAAAACATTGATTTGAGATGCTAGAACGGTGAAATTGTCCGGATTGAATCTAATGACCTAAATGGGTTATCGGCAGTAATATCCTCGATGTTAGCTTGTAAGTATGTGAGAAAAGGGTGTAAAGCTTACTTGCCTTATGTGTTGGATAGTAAAGTGACTGAAAAGCAGATTGAATCCGTACCAGTTGTGTGTGAATATCCAGATGTGTTTCCTGAAGAATTACTGGGTTTACCACCAGTTCGAGAGATAGAGTTTGGTATTGAGTTAGTACCGGGGACGACTCCGATTTCAATAGCTCCTTATCGGATGGCACTTACTGAATTAGAAGAGTTGAAAGCACAGTTGCAAGAGTTGACAGATAGTGGTTTTGCACGACTGAGTTTCTCTCCTTGGGGTGCACCAGTCTTATTCGTGAAAAAGAAGGATGGAACTGTGCGAATGTGCATTGATTATCGACAACTGAATAAGGTGACTATAAAGAATAAATACCCATTTCCTAAGATTGATGACTTGTTTGATCAGTTGAAAGGGGCTTTAGTGTTTTCGAAGATAGATTTGAGATCGGGTTATTATCAGTTACGAGTCAGAGATTTTGATGTGCCAAAGAGTACATTTCGAACGAGGTACGGACATTTTGAGTTCCTGGTTATGCCTTTTGGATTTACTAATGCACCAGCTGTTTTTATGGATTTTATGAATCAGATTTTCAAACAGTATGTGGATCGGTTTGTAGTATTATTTATAGATGAATAAACCGTAAAAGTAACATATTTTAACCACATATTTACTATACTTTTGGATAATTTAGCCCTTGATTTATGTAAAAAGGTGCTTTTAATCATTTTTTTTTCATGTTTATACTTAGGAAAGCACCTGAAGAAGAAAAGAATGAGAAACAGCCTTAAAACGGACCAAACTAGGCCAAAGAGGAAATCGACACGACCTGGGCTTCAAGCCACACGGCCGTGCCTCGTCAAATTACTTCACACAGCCATGCCACGATTTACACAATCGTACCCCAATCGACAGAATCGAGACACGGCCTGAAGACTATTTACACGGACGTGTACCATGGCCGTGCCCCTGCCGCAGGAAAGAGCAATTTCACTCGGATTTGGATGCTTGGAGGCAAAAAAATACATTCCTAAGTCTACTTAAACATCCTAGGAGGAATTCTACCTGAATTAGGATACTTAGGAGCCAAGTAAAACATCTCAAAGCCTATATAAACACCCAAGGTAGTAACTAGAAAGGAAGTTCGGTGGTCAAAGCAGACGATTTTGGCGAGGCTTTTCTTTCAAGCTTTCATCTTTTAGGGAATCACTTGAAGATAGCCAGTTGATCTATCTTAAGAACTTGGAGCTCTATTCAAAACAGAGGATCTCACCTTCAATTCCTTCAGGGAGTTTTAGGAATTTTTTATGTTTTGTTTTATCTTTTCTCTTGAGATGTTTCCTTATTTAGTTATGAACTAAACCCCTCAGATACCTAAAGGGGGTGAAACCTATGATGGATTTTGTTATTTGATTTCTAAATTATATGATAAGTACTTAAGTTTGTTCTTAATTATGTTGCTTAATTTAATCTGATGTGCTTAGGTGGAGGAGGAATAGACCTTACCTAAGAGTAGATCTAGCATAATTGAGCGAGAGTTGATCTGCGCCTCTGAGATAGGGTTACGAGATTTTGCGGATTAGGGTAAAACCTAAAATGGGAATCCATTAATCGATTTACTGCTTCCTTAGGGGGTTATTATAAGAGAACGAGAGTTCCACTAATTAACCTAAGGTTAGACGTTATTCACCTCGAGAGAGGGTTTAATATAGGTTAGGGAGTCTCACGGATCAAGCTAAGTAAAGAAATCATATGGTTTAGGGATAAATAATAAGTGAAGTCATAGGTGGATTCTTCCTGAGTGTATCGTCTTCATCAATTGAGTTTTCCTATAGTCTTTCTCTAATTCATTCTTTTGTCTTTGCATCTAGTTTAGTTTTTCATTTGTTTCATAAACCAATCACTCCATATTTTAGGTTAAATAATAGAAAGAAAGTGAGTAGTAGTACTTTTAGGTTCCCTTGGGTTCGATAAGATATTCTTACCTAAACTATACTACTGTTTGATAGGTGCACTTACCTCTATCATTGTCATAGTTAGTCTACAGGATCAATCATTCTTTTTATAAATATTAAAACGCGACTGTTTGACACGATCAAGTTTTTGGCGCCGTTGCCGGGGAACACTAAAATATTAAGAAAGCTCTATTTCTATTACTTTAGCCAATTTTTTTTATTACAATCTATTCTTCTTCTTCTTCTTCTTCTTCTTCTTATTATTATTTTTATTATTTTTACTTTGCTAATTGTTTTTCGAAACACCCCAAACCCGGTCCACAAGCCCTGACCGGATCTGGCATGCTCCTTGAGTAAAACGTAGTTAAATCTCGTTATGCCACCTTGAAATACTTGGTGGGTTTGAAGAAAATAGATTTGGGTTATTCTCAAGTTGAAAACCGTGTTGTAATTTAATTTTGTTTTGAAACGTTATCTTCGTATTTCAAAAATTTCAATTTCAAAGAAATACCGAATTTTAGAGCTTATCATTAAGTTGAAAATCGTAGGTGTTTAGGTGTCAAAACATTTGAAGTTGTTTTACGAAAAATTGTTTAACCACTTGTTTAACGTTGATCGTACCAGAATAAAAATTAAAACGCATAAACAAAATAGTTAAATAATAATGGCCTTATTACAGCAAAAAACAAAACTCGAATAAAATCTAAAAACATAATAAGAAAACGTCAAAACGCTGAGCTGAGCATGGCCACCATTAAGTCCTTGCCGACCCAGTCCATTTACTGAGTATCACCTGCAAAATATTAGCCCACGAAGGGTGAGTCAACAGACTCAGTGTGTAACAACCAACACAGACTCCCAAACGATCAAGGCATATTAATTCACATAAAACATATATAGACCATGATGCAACCCAAACCCACCTAGATATCCAACCTCTACACATCACCCGTACCTGCCAATCACACCGTGGGGATTACTAAATCGACCCTCCATCCGCTACACACCATCAAAGGCAATTGCTGCAGTCAACTGGACATCGCCCTTATAATCGTGGCATAGCCACCAGATAATGTGATAGAGTCACCAGATTCATAATATGTGACATAAGTCACCGGATAATGTGGTAAAAACCACCGGAACACTTCCCCTTTATCATTATCACCCATATGCCCATGCAACATACATATCAAACAAATATCATGCAATATACCTCACCCCATGGCCATAACAATATTTCTCATATTTCCATATCAATGTTTATAAACTTTATTAACTGAGAGTTAGGGGTAACGTACCTAAATACACTGTACCATTGAATGGTACCCTTAGCCATATTCATTCATTTCCTTATTATCATATACATAACAATATTATTATTAATCGGGAATTTAGGGTGGGTTACACACCTGGTTACTAACATGATTACCGAATCCCGAAAATCCCGATCGAACACACTAGATCCCCTTTCCTACATTCGGCCAACAGTAAGATCATTAGCAAAAAGGCCATTAGGCTATACCAACAAATCCCGAAAGGTTACCGCACAACCATAATCCTTACCTTAACACCTTACAATCGGCCAACATTAACACTTAATCTTAATAGTCTTTGGCTTTTCCAATAACTAAGAGACAAATTGAATCAGCATGGATCCTTACCACTCACTTACTGGAAACGATTGGCAGGGAGAAGATGACTCCGATCTACTACTTCAAAATCCCGGAGATCCTAAAAGAAACTAATTGCATGGTTGATTAAAAGTTAAGACAAATGCCGAAATTCGGCTTTTGTCCTACACATGTCGACGAGAGAAAAGTAATGGAGAATAGAGGAGATTCGGTCATGACGGACTTACCTATTCCAAACCGATTAGAGAAGAAATCAAGGAGATCCACGCTTGGTTGATATTCGGCCAAAACTAAGAAGGATGAGTTTGAGAGATTTCGCAATGGCTTAAGAAAAAGCACTTGAGATTCGGCCAAAGTGGAATGGGAGAAAGATGAATGGTATTCGACTTTGGTTTACAAAAAGAGATTAAGGGAGTTTCACTTTTGATGATGTAAGAAATTATGAGAAGAAGAAGAAAAGGATGATTGTGAGGCTCAAGTTATGGTTCTGGCTAAGGTGATAAAGAGGAAGAAAAGAATGAGAGAAAAAACTAAAAGATGCCAAATGATTTTGGCACCTACTCTCCCTACATGACCGAAACTACCACCCTAAGACCCTCCATTCGCCAACTCTTCCTCCTCATCCAAATCCCTTTTTCACTCCTACTTAGCAATCTTTAATTTATGGGACCAATCTACACTTCATCCATTCGAGTCCTTGTGCCGCCCACCACCGCACCTCCTTGTCGAAAAATAAAAGCTCCAAAACGCTTCCCTTGCTGCTCGAATCTAGGTCCTTTCACACTCTCTGTGGCATCACTCCCTTATGCTTTAAGTGGCGCCTCCCTTGCCACTTTATCAACTGAATTCTTGTGTCCCAAGCCACACATTCAACTCCTTAAGGCCTAGCTCCCTTAGTTCCCTTTTTATGCTTAAAAATCCAATAATTTTCTAAGGCTTCCACATGCATCCCAAGGTTTCCGAAGCCCCCAAAACATATTCAAATCACACACAATCATGCTTCCACATACATTTAAGTGAAAATGCATAACCCTTAAATCCTGAATATTACAGTTCTACCCCCTTAAAATAATTTCGACCTCGAAATTACCTAGCTAAAATAAGTGAGGGTATTGCTGTCGTATTGCTTCCTCTGGCTCCCACGAAGCTTCTTCCGATCCATGGTTACGCCATAACACTTTGACTAGAGGAACTGATTTCCTCCGAAGCACCTTCACATCCCATTCTAGAATCTGAATCGGCTCTTCCTCATAGGACAAATCTGGTCTTAGCTCCACCTCCTCAACCGATATTATATAAGATGGGTCCGATCGGTAATGCCATAGCATCGAAACATGGAACACATCATGCATCTGCTTTAACTCTGAAGGTAACTCTAACTGATATCCATGGGTCCAACCCGCTTCAAAACCCGATAAGGTCCTATAAACCTAGGACTTAACTTTCCCTTGCAACCAAATCTCATCACCTTCTTCCATGGCGAAACTTTTAAAAACACCTGATCCCCTATAGTAAACTCTATCTCCTTTCGCTTAAGATCGCATCGACTTACGCTGTCGAGATGCCTCCTTCAACTGTGTCTAATTATCAGTAACCTTTTCTTTCGATTCTGCCACAATCTTAAGACTTAAAGTATAACATTCCCTCAATTCTGTCCAACACGTAAGAGTGCGACACTTCCTTCCATACGTAGCTTAAATGCGGTGCCATCCGAATACTTGTTTGATAGCTGTTATTGTACGTAAATTCCACTAAAGGCAAGAACTCCTCCCAACTCCCTTTGAAGTTATCACGCAACCTCTCAACATATCCTCCAGCACTTCAATTACCCACTCAGATTGGCCGTCCGACTACGGATGGAATGCCGTACTGAAGTCTAACCTGGTGCCTAATGCTTGATGTAGTGCTTTCCAAAATCGAGATGTAAACCTCGGATCCCTATCCGAGATAATCGACACTGGCACTCCGTGCAGCCTCAAGATTTCTGCTACATACAATTTCGCTAACCTCTGCAGAGAATAGTCAACCCGCACTTGTATGAAATGTGTAGACTTCGTTAACCGATCCACTATCACCCATACCGAGTCCTTCTTAGTAGGCGTAAGAGGAAGCCCACTAACGAAGTCCATGGTAATTCTCTCCCACTTCCATTGTGGAATCTTTATCGGCTGAAGCAATCCTGATGGTACTTGGTGTTCAGCCTTGACTTGGTGACACGTTAAACACTTCCCTACAAACTCTGTAACTTCTACTATGTGATTCCTAAAGAATTTTCTGCCTTAACTCCTCATCCTTCGGCATACAGACCTTGCCCCAAAAACACAGCACTCCATCACCGTTTACCCCATAGTCTTCCAAATCCCCATTTTGTACTTGTAGCAGCTTAGCACTTAGTTCACCATCTACCAACCGTTTCTCCTTTACCTGACTTAGCCATATTGGCTTCACTTGTAACTCTGCTAGCAAATATCCATCATCATAGAGACTAAGGTGTGCAAACATTGCCCTCAGATCCAACACTACTTTCTGACTTAGGGCATCTGCCACAACATTCGCCTTACTAGGGTGAAACTCTATTGAACAGTCGTAGTCTTTCAACAACTCCACCCACCTTCGCTGTCTCAAATTCAGCTCCTTCTGGGTCAACAAATATTTCAGACTCTTGTCGACTGTGTAAATCACCGACCTTTCTCCATACAAGTAGTGCCTCCACACTTTTAGAGCGAAAACTACCACCGCCAACTCTAGGTCATGCATCGGATAGTTAACCTCATGTGGCCTCAATTGCCACGACGCATAAGCGACCACCTTCCCATCTTGCATTAGAACACCTCCCAATCCTGTGTGAGAAGCATCACAATATACCACAAAGTTTTTCCCTGCTTTTGGCTGAATTAAAACCGGAGCCTCTGTCAATACTTTCTTAAGCTTCTCAAAACTCTCATGCTGCTTATCCGCCCATACGAAAGGTACCTCCTTTCTTAACAACTTCGTCAAAGGTGTTGCTATTGACGAGAACCCTTCAGCAAATCTCCTGTAGTAGCCTGCTAACCCCAAGAAACTATGAACCTCTGCCACAGACTTAGGTGGTTTCCAATGACATCGCTTTGCAATCTTACGAGGATCCACCCTTATCCCTTACGCAAACACCACAAGCCCTAAGAACGTAACTTTCTTCAGCCAAAATTTACACTTCTTGAACTTGGCATATAACTTTTTTTCACTTAACACTTGCAATACAACCCGGAGATGCTCATCATGTTCTTCCTCAGAATTGGAATACACCAGAATGTTGTCTATAAACACAACGATGAATTGATCCAAGTAGGGTTGGAAAACCCGGTTCATCATATCCATGAATGCAGCTGGGGTGTTCGTCAATCCGAACGGCATTACTAAGAACTCATAATGGCCGTACCTTGTCCGGAAAGCTTTCTTATGGATTTTTACTTTCTTCACCTTAAGCTAATGATACCCTGACCTTAGATCTATCTTTGAAAATTCTACGGCCCCCTTAAGCTGATCGAACAAGTCGTCTATCCTCGGCAATGGATACTTGTTCTTGATGGTCGAATAAACCCACGATCGAGTAACTCTTGGATCTAGGCTTTAAGCTCTACTAACTCCTTTAGTGCCATTCTGTACGGAGCAATTGACACAGAAGTTGTATCTGGCAGTAAATCAATTCTGAACTCCACCTCCCTGTCTAGGGGTAACCCAGGCAGCTCCTCCGGGAAGATATCCACAAATTCCCTTACTGTTTTAACTCTACTAACTCCCTCTTCTTTTGCATCCAAAGCACTAACGAAGGCCAGAAACGCCTTGCACCCTTTCCGAACCATTTTATCAGCCTTTAATGCGGAGACTATGTTAGCCAAATAGTTTCTTCTTTCTCCTATCATAGCTATCTCCTCATCCTTTGGAGTTCTCAACTCCATTCGCTTAGCTGCACAATCCAATTTAGCACGATGTTCCACTAGCCAATCCATGCCTAGAATGAGATCAAATTCCCAAAAGGTAGTTCCATCAAGTCGGCAGAAATACCACTCCCTAATCTCTGAGGCACACTCTAGAATATCCTATTCACCACTACCGTTTGACCTAATGGGCTCACTACAATCATCTCCCTAATAGACAGTCCAGATGCTACACCTAATGTTTCAGCTATTCTACATGCAACATATGAGTGGGTCGAGCCAACATCAATTAAAGCAAAGTAAGGCTTGACAAACTATAAAGAACGTCTTGGTTATGACGTCCGGTCGTCACCATCCTCCTCCGATGAAGCGCATATACGGACCGGTTGTCTCGCCTCTATGTTACCAACACTTACGCCGGTGTTCCCCGACCTCTCCGTAACCATTACCTCGCCGGGACCACGACCACGTGGTGGCTACTGTCCACCTCTTCCACTGATTAAGACCACGACTTCATTGGTGGCTCCGTCTATTTTCATAAGGCGGTCAGTAATCATAAGATCCTTGGACCCACATGAAAACATCCCATATTTTCTTCCAACACTCTCCGGTGCATCTTTCCACACTGAGCACAAATGCAGTCGTCCTCCCGTAACAACCTGCTGACCTCGCGACCCATCAACTCTAGGTCTCTTTTGAACATTCCCAGATGACCCTAACAATTTAAAACCTCTCTTTTGTCTATTCCTATCCGAATTCTGTCTCACAGATTCCTTAACCCCTTCGGCCACCTTAGCCTTCTCAACCAACACCGCAAACTCCCACTCCTACTATGGAGCAATCAACAATCTCAGGTCTTCCCTCAGTCCGTACTCAAACCGGACACATCGTTCATGCTCCGTAGCCATGATACCTCGAGCATACCGACTCAGCCTTAAAAATTTTGCCTCGTACTCCGCTACAGACTTACTCCCCTGAACTAGCCTCAGAAACGCCTTCCCCTGTGCATCAATATAGCTAGTCCCAATATACTTCTTCTAATACACAGCCTTAAAATACTCCCAAGTGAGATCATCCGCTGCAGCACTATCCCGAATCGTGAGCCACCACTGGTATGACTCATCCCGGAGAAGTGACACCACCCTTTCGGTTTCTCCAAAGCATTCAGATCCAAATCATCCATGATTCGCCTGTCAGCCTCCAACCAATACTCGGTAGATTACGCCACACCAGATATTCCTAGGAATACCTCAGCTCCATTAGCTCGCAGTCGCTCAGGTACAGATTTTCGAGCTCCCATGCCTTCATCTGCTCTAGCCACCCTCTCAAGAACTCACACGGCATCACCGCGATATCAGATCATCCCCGTCTCGATCCTCGATATTCAACATCAGCGGCTGGTGGTGGTGGCATCTCATTCTCGAACCCTTAACTATACCTAACGGGTTCCAATACGGTCATTCTACCTCTACCTCGCCCACGTACATTACGACCACATCCCCTAGAACTCATCTCTAAGATCGCGATTTAATCTGCTTTAAGCAATTTTATTCATTAGCTTTCGTTCCACTGATTACCTACGAACAAGTTTTATGTAAAGAAGTTTAGGAGTAGTTCTTTCGATCATTTTAGGGTTTTCGTTTCAAGTTTTCTAACCTAATTCAGAGAATCACATTCATTCAATAGTATCTATTACACACATTCATCACTTTGAACATTCTCGCGCATTCCAACCCAGGGGTATTTTCGTAATTTGTCCTATAGGGGTATTTTCGTAATTTTCCAAATCAGGGTATCTTGAAATTTTGCAAAATAGGGGTTTTTGGTCTTTTTGCAATTTAGGGATATTTTGGTAAAAGATATCGAGGGTAGTATGGTAATTTTATAACCTGAGGGTATTTTAGTGATTTTACAAACTAGGGGTATTTCGGTAATTTTGTAAACTGGGGATATTTTGAATTTTTTTCAAAATCTAAAATAGTTTTTCACAAATCAAAGTGGTAATTCGGTGATTTTAAAACTAAGGTTTTTATAAAACAGTGTAGCTAGTCCCTTTTGGGTTTTAGTTATCGAATTTAGCCTGTGAATAAGTCCTCTTGGTTAGGGTGAACTGTCGCTCACGCACTGTAGGATTCGACGAAGAGGAGGTGAGTCACTAGGACTGCTTAAGTACCAAGCTCCCCCTGAATCCAATCCTAGACATGTGCACAACGGTTGCCACACCCTTAACTCGGTGACTCACTCACAGGTTTGTTTGATTAGACTTTAAATTTTATGTAATTCTGTGTTGGAGTAGGCTATTCCTAGGGTTCATTAGCTCCTAATCTACTAATCTACGATCCCGTATCACCCACATACAAATCACACAGTGGTTAGGGGTACTTACCTGGTGGACTTCGGGCCAGAGACTCAGGTGCCATGCCAGAAAACCTGCTCATCATTTAGTAAAACTCAATTTCTAAATAAAAAAATATTTTTGGGCCCAAAAAGCCTAGGTCGAGTTTTGCCCCGGGCTCTGATACCAAATTTAAAACACCCCAAACCTGGCCCACAAGCCCTGACTGGATCTAGCATGCTCCTTAAGTAAAACGTAGTTAAATCTCGTTATGTCACCTTGAAATACTTGGTGGGTTTGAAGAAAATAGATTTGGGTTATTCTCAAGTTGAAAATCGTGTTGTAATTTAATTTTGTTTTGAAACGTTATCTTCATATTTCAAAAATTTCAAGTTTAAAGAAATACCAAATTTTAGAGCTTATCATTAAGTTGAAAATCGTAGGTGTTTAGGTGTTAAAACATTTGAAGTTGTTTTACGAAAAATTATTTAACCACTTGTTTAACATTGATCGTACCAGAATAAAAATTAAAATGCATAAATAAAACAGTTAAATAATAATGGCCTTATTACAGCAAAAACAAAACCCGAATAAAATCAAAAAACATAATAAGAAAATGTGAAAACGCTGAGCTGAGAATGGCCACCACTAAGTCCCTGCAGGCCGGTCCATTTATCGAGTATCACCAGAAATATTAGCTCACGAAGGGTGAGTCAATGACTCGATGTGTAACAACCAAAAGCAGACTCCCAAGCGATCAAGGCATATTAATTCACATAAAACATATATAGACCATGATGCATCCCAAACCCACCTAGATGTCCAACCTTTACACATCACTGTGCATTCGCCAATCACACAAGTGGGGATTACTAAATTGACCCTCCATCCACTACACACCATCGAAGGCGTCATTGTAGTCAATCGTGCATCGCCCTTATAATCGTGGCATAGCCACGGATAATGTGACAGAGTCACCAGATTCATAATATGTGACATAAGTTCTGGGATAATGTGGTAAAAACCACCGGAACACTTCCCCTTTATCATTATCACCCATATGCCCACGAAACATACATATCATACAAATATCATGCAATATACCTCACCCCATGGCCATAACAATATTTCCCATATTTCCATATCAATGTTTATAAACTTTATTAAGCGAGTGTTAGGGTAGCGACACGAATGCCTTTGTACCATTGAATGGTACCCTTAGCCATATTCATTCATTGCCTTATTATCATATACATAACAATATTATTATTAATCGGGGGTTTAGGGTGGGTTACACACCTGGTTACTAACGCGATTGCCGAATCCTGAAAATCCCGATCTAACGCACTAGATCCCCTTTCCTACATTCGGCCAACACTAAGATCATTGGCAAAAAGGCCATTCGGCTATACCAACAAATCCCGGAAGGTTACCGCACAACCATAATCCTTACCTTAACGCCTTCCGAATACTAGCCACAAGCCGAGATATGCGAGACTGATCTCCCCCTGCAATCGGCCAATATTAACACTTAATCTTAATAGCCTTCGGCTTTTCAAATAACTAAGAGACAAATTGAATCAGCATGAATCCTTACCACTCACTTACTGGAAATGATTAGTAGGGAGAAGATGACTCCGATCTACTGCTTCAAAATCTCGGAGATCCTAAAAGAAACCGATTACATGGTTGATTAAAAGTCAAGACAAATACCAAAATTCAGCTTTTGTCCTACACATGTCGACAGAGAAAAGTAAGGAAGAATAGAGGAGATTCGATCATGACGGACTTACCTATTCCAAACCGATTAGAGAAGAAATCAAGGGAGATCTCGCTTGGTTGATATTCACCAAACCGAGAAGGGATGAGTTTGAGAGATTTGGTAATGGCTTAAGAAAAAGCACTTGAGATTCACCAAAGTGGAATGGGAGAAAGATGAATGGTATTCGCTTTGGTTTACGTAAAAGAGATTAAGGAGTTTTGACTTTTGATGATGAAGAAATTATGAGAAGAAGAAGAAAAGGATGATGGTGAGGCTCAAGTTATGGTTCATTAAGGTGAGAAAGAGGAAGAAAAGAATGAGAGAAAAACTAAAAGATGCCAAATGATTTTCTGACCCACTCTCCCTACATGACCGAAACTACCACCCCAAGACCCTCCATTCGCCAACGCTTCGTCCTCATCCAAATCCCCTTTTCACTCCTACTTAGCGAATCTTTAAGTCATTAGACCCAATCTACACTTCATCCATTCGAGTCCTTGTGCCAGTCCACCACCGCACCACCTTGCTGAAAAATAAAAGCTCCAAAACGCTTCCCTTGTCAGTCAACCTAGGTCCTTTAACACTCCTCGTGGCGTCACTCCTTATGCTTTAAGTGGCGCCTCCCTTGCCACTTTATCAACTGAATTCTTGTGTCCCAAGCCACACATTAAACTCTTTAAGGATTAGCTCCCTTGGTTCCCTTTTTAGGCTTAAAAATCCAATAATTTTCTAAGGCTTCCACCTACATCCCAAGGTTTTCGAAGCCCCCAAAACACATTCAAATCACACAAAAGCATGCTTCCACATACATTTATGTGAAAATGCATAACTCCTAAATCTTGAATATCACATTTTTCCTCTATTTTGCTTTTGGCAAAAAATTTTAGTCTATGGAAAAGATGGCACTGAATAATTATTAGTGGCAAGTCATGAGGACAATTCCTACTAAAACAGCCAGTGTCTTCAACGTCGAGTGGTCATTAGGTTATCTAATCAGTTAGAGATGATGAATAAAAAGATTGATGATTGGTATAGCCCCTCGCAAATATGTCCAAAAATATAATATGATTCGAATATAGGAGGCGTGGCAAATCCTGAGTACCCACCCTACAGATATGGCATGGAAAACAAGCAAGCTCATTATACAGGTAACTATTCTAGATATCAAAATAATTTTTATTGTGACACTTATAAAGCAGGTTGGAAGTACCATCCCAATTTCTCGTGGGATGATCAAAATAGCCAATGATCACAATTTCCTCCAGATTTTCAATAACCACCTCACCAATAAGAAGAAGAGCCGAATCTTGAAAAGATGCTAAAAAAAATCATGGCAAACACGGAAAATTGTTTCCAAGAATCTGAAAAAACAAGTAAAAGCAACGAGGCTGATTCGGGAACTTACTAAGTCGATCAAGGCGACCACTAATGCAGTCGAACAACTCACAAAGTTGATGTCGGAACGACCGCAAGGACGTCTACCTAGTAACACTAAGATCAATCCAAAGGAGCAAAATCAAGCTATCACAGCTCATGCCAATAAGGGGTTAGATGAACCCAATCCAATACAAAAAGCCAAGGTAGACGAAGGTAAGGTAGAGGTAACACAAGAAAAGTTGAAACCGATAATCAAGGAGTACCAACCTCGCATACCTTATCCCGAAGCGATGAAAAGAGACGATTAGGAACAATTCGGTAAGTTTTTTAAACTCTTAAAGAAAATACATATTAACTTACCTCTTCTTGAAGCTCTTTTTCAGATGCCAGACTTGAGGAAATCTTTAAGACAGCTCTTGATAAACAAATGCAAATTAAACGAGGAGCACCACGTGGAATTAAACGCAGCATGCTTAGCAATGTTACAGAATAGACTACCACAGAAGAAAAAAGACACAGGGAGTTTTACAATTCCATGTTTAATTGGAGAACTCATTCTTCGTGTAGGTGACGAATCAATCAGTCTACAAGCTTTTGACTCGGCCAGGACATCAAGTGATGAAGGTGAGAAAGTAAATTCAGTTGATAATCAAATTGTTCAACTTTCACCACAGAAAACACCACAAGGCTACAAACTTGAGTCGAATCATGGGCCCCAAGCCGTACAAGCTCATAACAGTGAATTGTTAGTGGAACCAAACCTAAGGAAGAACACATGGTAAGAAAAGATAAGTTTGAGGTGTGCCATGATTTACCAAAATCGACAATTACAGAGTACCAACCTCGTGTGCCATATCCCGATGCAATAAAGAAAGACCACACAGAGGAAGAATTCGGTGAACTTACACTTCGTGTAGACGATGAAACAATTACCCTTCAAGCTCTTAACTCAGCTAGGACATCGAGTAGTAAAGGTACGAACGTTAATTCTATTAATAATCATTTGGTTCAACCTTCTTTACAAGAAGCATCACAAAATCACTTAGCTGAGCTAGATCTTAGACTTCGTGCCAACAAAGAAGAAATACATAAGGAACAAAGCCTCAGGAGAGCAGGAAACACAAATCAAAGAGGAGTAGGAACCGCACGAAGTGAAACCGAAGGAGCCCCCAGACGAGCTGATAGGAACAACGAATCACTTCAAATTAGGAGATCAGGTATTGTTAAATAAGGAAGACCCTCAAATCACCAATTCTGACCTCAAGACAAACGAAGAAATCACTTTTGAGGTACTTAATGTCTTCCTATACGGCATAGTTGAGGTCAACAATCCTAAGTTTGACACTTTTGAGGTAAACATTACTCGACTTAAACTATATATCCATAACCGAAGTGATCGCATGAGAAAGGATTTTCACCTGCTCAAACCACCATGATCATACGAATGAAAGGTAAAGTCTAGCTAAGCCTATAAACGAGTGCTTCTCGGGAGGCAACCCGAGCACTAACCCCATTTTTACATTTTTTTTATTTTTATTTTTTTCTTTTATTTTTTCTTTTTAGCACCTAATCATAAACCGACCAAAGAGCAGATTTCTAGGCCACACTACCTATACACGGCATGCCCATGGCCGTGTGGAAGCTGAGGATGAACCATGGGCGTGCGATGTCAGTGCGACATAGAAAAATTTCTTTTCCCAACACGAGTGGCGATAATAGTCCACGCCCATGCCGACTCCCCGTGCGAGGTTACTGACTTGTCAAGCACGGGCTAAACACGGCTGTGCCTCCCAACCGTGCCAACATTCTGACTTATCGAACACGGGAGGAGCACGCCCGTATTAAATGACCGTGTGAAGAAAGACACGGGCTACATCTCTATTTAAACCTCATTCCCTATTTTTCTAGTTTTCTTTCATTTTCTATTATTTATTTTTGTTTTTATTTTATTTCATCATTATTTTTTTATTTTATTTTATTTTATTTTCTTCTTCCTATTCTTTATGGCATTTAGATTTAGCTTAGGGTACAATAAAACCAAGCCGGCTACTTCAAGGATTCAATTTCAAACGATTCGAGACGCTTCCCCACGTTCACCTCCAATCTTATCCGGTTTCTTTTCATAGACTTCATCCAAAAATTCAGGAAGTGTTATTTCTCCCCTTTTCTTTTGATTTTATTATTACATAATTGTTTATCTATCTTTCTACATTGAGGACAATGTACATCTTAAGTGTGGGAGGGGTAAAAGTACCTGACTTTTTGCATTATTCTCAAATTTGCATTATTCTCAAATCCAGAATTTAGTCTTGTTTTCAAGTATTTTTCTTATATTACTAATTAGGATGAAATTTCTGTTGATTTATGATTTGTATTGATATGTTTTAGAGTAAGTCATAGTTAATTGTGCATTGATGATTAATTTGAAGGATACTAGAGAATCGAGCATGATAAGTTTACTTTCTAAAACACCCGTTAATAGGTCGTTGAACTGACTTTGAGTATTACTTTGAAGTTTGAAATTTACGGGGATTGATGTCAAAAAAACCCATAATTTTTGTGAGATTTTGAGCCTTATAGAGCATATATTCTTTTTCATGCTCACTTTATTGATTATGAGTGTGTCAACTTTGATCTGTTATTCTAGAACTTGACTTGACTATACATGTTGAGACCACATTAATGATTTGATATACTGAGATGATAAAGGCACCTAGGTTTTAACCCACTTTCCCCACTAAAAAACCTACCTTAACAATTAACCCCTAGTGAACCCCATTGATCCTAACAACCCTTTATTTACTCACCACTTATATTAACCCAAAACCCTTTGTATTTGTTATCACCATTCCTTTTGACTACCCTTATATCGAGATTTGAGCTTGATCTGTTGCCTAGCTATGATCTTTATTTCAAATAGTAGATTCATCCTTTATTATGTAATTTTAAGTCTGATCTTAAAAAAAAAAAAAGCTTAGAGCTTTTAATTTCCAATTGTTGAAGAAAAAGCTCGTATTAAAGTATTATCAAATTTTAAGTGATGAAAATACTCTTTATTATAAAGTAATGATCAATAGTGGTATTATTAGTTTCCATTCGATGTAAATATTCTTATCTAGTTCATTGTTTCTAGTTAGGTAATTTGTCAAGTCAATCTCGATTCTAACCCTTTAATTAAGCCTGTATCCACACCCTTAACCTTAGCCCTGTTACAACCCTGATAAAGACCTTTTGATCTGTGCATCATCTCATATACAGTGGTGGAGATTTGATTTTCAGGCAAGCTAATGGGATTAACTTTTCAGGTTTGACTTATGAGTGCTTATTCTTGAACCTTAAACACTTTGAGTGATTTGAGTAAACCTTTAGTGAGGATGTCAATCCTTGTCGATTTTGAATTAAAGGTAATTACTTAGATAAGGGGAGACACGTATGTTTTTGTACTACAAAGGTATGACTTATCATGATTGAATCTTTAGGACTCTTTGAGTTGAATTATCCATGTATAAATTATCTATGAATTATGATAAGACATTGTCGATAGGAATTATGAATTATGGAAAGTTCGTTTTAATTGTAAGTTGAGAATTTTGCTTGAGGACAAGCAAAAGCTTAAGTGTGGGGGTATTTGATAAACCGCAAAAGTAACATATTTTAACCCCATATTTAGTATGCTTTTGGATAATTTAGCCCTTGATTTATGTAAAAAAGGTGCTTTTAATCCTTTCTTTTCATGTTTATACTCAAGAAAGCACCCGAGGATGGAAAGAATGAGAAACGAGCTTAAAACAGACCAATTGGGCCAAAGAGGAAATCGACACGGCCTGGACTTCAAGCCATACAGCTGTGCCTCGTCAAATTACTTCACATTGCCATGCCACGATTTACACAGCCGTGCCCCAATCGACAGATCGAGACACGGCCTGAAGACGATTTACACGGGCGTGTACCATGGCCGTGCCCCTACCGCGAGAAAGAGCAATTTCACTCAGATTTGGAGGCAAAGAAACGCATTCCTAAGTCTACTTAAACATCCTAGGAGGAATTCTACTTGAATTAGGATACTTAAGAGCCAAGTAAAGCATCTCAAAGCCTATATAAACACCCAAGGTATGTAACATCCTGAAAATGGGCCTATGCATTTTGATCTAATTATACTGAAATGACATGTCTTATATGTTATGAATGTATGGTGAACATTTTGGAAACTTGGAAATGTTAAGTTTAAAGAGGAAAATGAACATTTTGGAAACTTAGAAATGTTAAGTTTAAAGAGGAAAGTGAACATTTTGGAAACTTGGAAATGTTAAGTTTAAAGAGGAAAGTGAACATTTTAGAAACTTGGAAATGTAAGGAAATGTTTTAGAAATGTTAAGTTTAAAGAGGAAACTAAAACAAGGTGGCCTTAAGAAAATTAATAGAAAAATTTGACACAAGAACGGGCTTGGAGTAGTGGCTAGGAGGCACCACTTAAAGCCCAGTAAGTGACGCATACAATCAAGGGGAAGGAGCCTAGGTTCGAGTCACGTGGGAAGCAAATAAAAGAGTTTTATTTTGCTGCAAGGAGCAAGGGAGTTGGACGGCACCAAGGCACTTGGGAAGAGTTTAATTCTCTTTAAAATTCAGCTAAATAGGTGGATCAATGATGGACTATTATTATTATTATTTTTATTAAGAGATAAGAGATAAATATTGGATTAAGTTTTATTAAATTGAATGGGTGATAATTAAAGTGATAAAGTTTTCAAAATAGGAGTGATGGCCAAGTAAAGGATTTTAAGTTAGCAATTTCGGCTACTAGAGGAAAAGAGAGCCATTCATCATATCTTCATTCAACTCTTCTCTCTGCCGAATTTCCTAGAGCATCTCTTCTTTTTCTTTTTGTTAGCCAAAGCCGAAAAGTAAAGTAAGGCTAGCCGAATTCTTCATAGCTTTTGTAATCTCCATTAAATCTGAATCCATAAACTCCTCAAGATACCATCCTTAGCCGATTTCTTTATACCAATCAAAAGACGAAATCAAGATCCTTCTAGCCTACATAGCCGAATATTGCTAAAGGTTCAAGCAAGGATTGCAAATCTCTAAAGTAAGGGTAAGATCTCATTCAGTTTCATCCTTTTTCTTTTAAGATTTGACGAAATCTAGGACTAACCCCATTAATATCTTGTTGCCGAAACTTTGAAGAGATCTTTCTGGATTTACTAAGTATCGACTACAAGGAAGGAGAAATTCTTTTCCCGAAGGTACACCATAGGTCGTGTGTTCCCTAGTTATTCGGTGAGTTTCACGATTTAAAATCCACAAGGTAAGTATCTATAGCATTCGGCCAAGGCCATGTTGAGTAAATAGATGTGTTTCATTAATATTTAAAAGTCGAAACTGATCTATTCAAGTAATCTAGTGATTGCTGATTTCAAGAAAGAAGGATACAAAGTTTTCGGCATTTGATTAGACATCAATCGATAGCAAGGTAAGGATTTAAGTGTACTAATCCTACTGGGATTTGGTTTCATGGCTGAATGGGTCTTAGTAAATTAACCATGTGTTAGCCGAATATAGGTAGTTAAGGATCTAAAGCTTAGATCGGGATTTTTGGGATCTTCATTAAAGCACTAAGTAAATCAGGTGTGTACCCCACACTATCTTTTAATAAGATTTATGGCTAAAATTTAATATGAGCATGTTTATAAGAATGTGAATATGGCTAAAGTACCATGCTATGGTACAAAGTACTGTGTACATTTCCTACTCCTACTAGGATTATGTTAAATATCTTACGACACACATATGACATTATAAGAATGTGAAATAAGAATTTGGCATGTTAATGCATGATATGTATGATATGGGGCATATGGGTTATATGAAAAGGGAAGTGAATGTGGTAACCTAAGACCACGATATCGAATGTGGTGACCTAAGACCACGATATTTGAATGTGGTGACCTAAGACCATGATATCCGAATGTGGTGACCTAAGACCACAAATTTTATAAGAGGCGATGAGCACGTCATTGCAATGACGCCTTCGATGGTGTGTAGCGGATGGAGGGTTGACTTAGTAGTCCCCACGTGTGTGCAGGATAGTACGGGTGATGTATAGCGGATGGCATATATGTTTGGGTTGGGTTGCATCATTATTTTCTATCTGTAATATGAATATGCATGTAATATGTGAACATATGCCTAAACTGTTAAATTTTAGTGTTGGTTACACATTGAGTCTGTTTGGCTCACCCCTTGTGGGATTACTTTTCAGGTGACGATCAGTAATGGACCGGGTCGGCAAGAGCTTAAAGGTGGCCATGCACATCAAGGAATTTATTTAATTTGGATTTTTATTTTATTAAGTACTTTGAATTTATTTTTTTGGGAATTATTTGATGTAATAAGGCCATAGTAGAATTACTATATTTTTGCTTTTATTTATTAAGCTTACAACTTTTATTTTAAGTAAATTTATATTAAAACAAAGCCTAAACGTTTTGTCACCTAAAGTAAAGGATTTTAATAATGAAATAAACTTATTTTCAACTCAAGCCCAAACCGAAACAATCTTTCTTTCAAAACACACAAGTTTTTCGTGAGTAACAAAAGAATTTGAAACGGTTTACACCGGGGAACATACCAGATCCGTTCAAGGCTCGTGGACCGTGTTTGGCGTGTTTCAATTTGGTATCAGAGCCCAGTTTTAAACTTTTGGCCTTTGGTTTAAGGCCCAAAACGTTTTCAAAGTTAAGCTCAAAAAGAATTTCTGTGAATTAAGCAGGATTTTCTGGCATGGCCCACTAAGTCTCAGACACAAGTCCACGGTAAGTACTCCAATCTTTTGTGTGATTTATATTATGATTTGTAGAAGGGTAGAAATGGAATGGAGCGTAGAATAGAGATTAAGTACTTGAATCCTGGGCTAGTTACCCCAACAATTACATAAGACTTAAATGCCTAACTAAACAAACACGTGGTTAAGTCGTAGAGTTAGGTGTGGCAACCATGGCACGCATGTCAGGATTGGTTTGGTGGGAGCTTGGTATTTAAGCGGTCCTAGTGACTCACCTCCTCTCCACTCGAATCCTACAGTGCGTAGCCTCGGTTCACCTTAACCAAGAGGACTTATACACTGCTAAACCCCTAACTAAAACCCAAGGGACTAGCCGTATTTTATGGAAACCCTAGTTTTAAAATTTCTAAATTACCCTCTTGATTTGAAAAGATTATTTTTATAAATTTTCCGAAATATTTCGATTTACAAATTTACAAAAATACCCTAGTGGTAAAATTACAAAATGCCCTTAGTTTTTAAAATTACCATATTACCTCGATTTTAGTAAAATTTCTCTATTTTGCAAAAGTGTCCAAAAACTCTATTTCTGAAAAATTCAAGGTACTTTGATTTGGGAAAATTACCAAAATGCCCTGTGTTGTATATTAATAAAATACCCTTAGTTTTTAAGATTTTCAAAATACCCTCGACTTTTGCTAAAATGTTTCTACTTTACAAAAATACCAAAACTTTTGTTTTACAAATATCAAGATACCCCGATTTGGAGAATTTACTGAATGCCCCAACTTCCAAAATTACCAAATAACCCCGATTTCTAAAATTTCTGCAATAACACTGATTTGGAAAACAAATTCTCAGAAACAACCTTCAAGTTTTGTAAATTCCAAAATATCCTTGATTTATTAAGATTTATAAATTTACCCGGGTTAATTACCAAAATACCCTTGGATTTCAAAATTTTCTGAAATACCCCCGAGATTTCAAAAATTACCAAAATACCCTTATTGACAAAATCACCAAGGAACCTTATTTTGACAAATTACAAAAATACCCTTGTAGGTCAAATTACAAAAATACCCCTAGGTAGTGGAAAACCAACAACAATGAAAACTACAACATTTCTCTGAATGAACGAAAGTTCATAATTGATTGATGGATGTATGAATGTAAAGACTGTGTGCATGTATGAATACGAAAGAACCACTCCTAAAATTCTTTTCATAAAACTGTTCGCGGTTAAACAGTGGAACAAAGTACTAATGCATAAAACTCTTTAGTCAGATTAAATCGCGACGTTAGAAATGAGTTCTCGGGAACGTGAACTTAAAAAAAATTGTGCTTAGGAAGTATGATGGCTCTATTAAGATTAGAGTGTGCAGCATAAGCGTAGCACGGTGAGTTAAGATGTTCGATTATTCGATAGTAAGCAATTTCGAGGACAAAATTATTTTAAGGGGGGTAGAACTGTAACATCCTGAAAATGGGCCTATGCATTTTTGATCTAATTATACGAAATGACATGTCTTATGTGTTATGAATGTATGGTGAACATTTTGGAATCTTGGAAATGTTAAGTTTAAAGAGGAAAGTGAACATTTTTGAAACTTGGAAATGTTAAGCTTAAAAGAGGAAGTGAACATTTTGGAAACTTGGAAATGTTAAGTTTAAAGAGGAAAGTGAACATTTTGGAAACTTGGAAATGTAAGGAAATGTTTTAGAAATGTTAAGTTTAAAAGAGGAAACTAAAACAAGGTGGCCTTAAGAAAATTAATAGAAGAAATTTGACATAAGAACGGGCTTGGACTAGGGGCTAGGAGGCACCACTTAAAGCCCAGTAAGTGACGCCATAATCAAGGGGGAAGGAGCCTAGGTTCGAGTCACGTAGAAAGCAAATAAAAGAGTTTTATTTTGCTGCAAGGAGCAAGGGAGTTGGACGGCACCAAGGCACTTCGGAAAAGTTTAATTCTCTTTAAAATTCAGCTAAATAGGTGGATCAATGATGGACTATTATTATTATTTTTATTAAGAGATAAGAGATAAATATTGGATTAAGTTTTATTAAATTGAATGGGTGATAATTAAAGTGATAAAGTTATCAAAATAGGAGTAATGGCCAAGTAAAGGATTTTAAGTTAGCAATTTCAGCTACTAGAGGAAAAGAGAGCCATTCATCATATCTTCTTTCAAC
Organism: Gossypium rotundifolium; assembly: GCA_025506655.1. Classification (NCBI taxonomy): domain Eukaryota; kingdom Viridiplantae; phylum Streptophyta; class Magnoliopsida; order Malvales; family Malvaceae; genus Gossypium; species Gossypium rotundifolium. The sequence goes on from CP106726.1 coordinate 82,539,565, forward strand.
TTTTCTCTCTGCAAAATTTCCTAGAGCATCTCTTCTTCTTCTTTTTGTTAGCCAAAGCTGAAAACTAAAGTAAGCCTAGTCGAATTCTTCATAGCTTTTGTGATCTCCATTAAAATCGAATCCATAAACTCCTCAAGATACCATCCTTAGCCGATTTCTTTGTACCAATCAAAAGACGAAATCAAGATCCTTCTAGCCTACATAGCTGAATATTGCTAAAGGTTCAAGCAAGGATTGCCGATCTCTAAACTAAGGGTAAGATCTCATTCAGTTTCATCCATTTTCTTTTAAGATTTGCCAAAATCTAGGACTAACCCCATTAATATCTTGTTGCCGAAACTTTGAAGAGATCTTTCAGGATTTACTAAGTATCGACTACAAGGGAGGAGAAATTCTTTTCGAAGGTACACCATAGGTGCGTGTTCCTAGTTATTCGGTGAGTTTGGATTTGAAATCCACAAGGTAAGTATCTATAGCATTCTACCAAGGCCATGTTGAGTAAATAGATGTGTTTCATTAATATTTAAAAGTCAAACTAATCTATTCAAGTAATCTAGTGATTGTCGATTTCAAGAAAGAAGGATACAAAGTTTCCAAAGATTTGATTAGACATTAATCAAAGAAGGTAAGGATTTAAGTGTACTAATCCTCTGGGATTTGGTTTCATGGCCGAATGGGTCTTAGTAAATTAACCATGTGTTGGACGAATATAGGTAGTTAAGGATCTAAAGCTTAGATCGGGATTTTCGGGATCTTCATTAAAGCACTAATAAATCAGGTGTGTACCCCACACTATCTTTTAATAAGATTTATTGCTAAAATTTAATATGAGCATGTTTATAAGAATGTGAATATGGCTAAAGTACCATGCTATGGTACAAAGTACTGTGTACGCTTCCTACTCCTACTAGGATTATGTTAAATATCACATTACGACACACATATGACATTATAAGAATGTGAAATAAGAATTTGGCATGTTAATGCATGATATGTATGATATGGGGCATATGGGTTATATGAAAAGGGGAAGTGGATGTGGTGACCTAAGACTACGATATCTGAATGTGGTGACCTAAGTCCACGATATTTGAATGTGGTGACCTAAGACCACGATATCTGAATGTGGTGACCTAAGACTACGATATTTGAATGTGGTGACCTAAGACCACGAATTTTATAAGGGCGATGAGCCCGTCGACTGCAGTGACTGCCTTCGATGGTGTGTAGTGGATGGAGGGTTGACTTAGTAGTCCCCACGGTGTGCAGGATGGTACGGGTGATGTGTAGCGAATGGCATATAGGTTTAGGTTCGAGTTGCATCATTATTTTCTATCTGTAATATGAATATGCATGTAATATGTGAACATATGCCTAAACTGTTAAATTTTAGTGTTGGTTACACATTGAGTCTATTTGACTCACCCCTTGTGGGATTACTTTTCGGTGACGATCAAGAATGGACCGGCCGGCAGGAGCTTAAAGGTGGCCATGCACAAAGAAGGAATTTATTTAATTTGGATTTTATTTTATTAAGTACTTTGAATTTATTTTTTTTTTGGGAATTATTTGATGTAATAAGGCCATAGTAGAATTACTATATTTTGCTTTTATTTATTAAGCTTACAACTTTTATTTTAAGTAAATTTATTTTAAAACAAAGCCTAAACGTTTTGTCACCTAAAGTAAAGGATTTTAATAATGAAATAAACTTGTTTTCAACTCAAGCCCAACCCAAAACAATCTTTCTTTCAAAACACACAAGTTTTTCCTGAGTAACAAAAGAATTTGAAACGGTTTACATCGAGGAGCATACAAGATCCGGTCAAGGCTCGTGGTCGGGTTTGGGGTGTTTCAAGGTAGCAACTAGAAAGAGAGTTCAGTAGAAGCCGAAACAAATAGTTTTTGACAGAGGCTTTTGCCGAAGCTTTCATCTTTTAGGGAATCACTTGAAGATAGCCAGTTGATCCATCTCAAGAACCCGGAGCTTTATTCAAAACGGAGGATCTCTGCTTCAATTCCTTCAGGGAGTTTTAGGAATTTCTTATGTTTTGTTTTATCTTTTCTCTTGAGATGTTTCCTTATTTAGTTATGAACTAAACCCCTCAAATACCTGAAGGGGATGAAACCTATGATGGATTTTGTTATTTAATTTCTAAATTATATGATAAGTACTTGAGTTTGTTCTTAATTATGTTGCTTAATTTAATCTGATGTGCTTAGGTGGAGGAGGAATAGACCCTACCTAAGAGTAGATCTAGCATAATTGAGTGATTTGATAGGGCGCCTAGAGATAGGGTTACGAGATTTTTTCGGATTAGGGTGAAACCTAATATGGGAATCTATTGATTGATTTACTGCTTCCTTAGGGGGTTATTATAAGAGAACGAGAGTTCCACTAATTAACCTAAGGTTAGACATTATTCGCCTCGAGAGAGGGTTTAATATAGGTTAGGGAGTCTCATGGATCAAGCTAAGTAAAGAAATCATATGGTTTAGGGATAAATAATAAGTGAAGTCATAGCTGGATTCTTCTTGAGGGTATCGTCTTCATCAACTGAGTTTTCCTAAAGTCTTTCTCCAATTCATTCTTTTGTCTTTGCATCTAGTTTAGTTTTTCATTAGTTTCATAAACAAGTCACTCCATATTTTAGGCTAAATAATAGAAAGAAAGTGCGTAGTAGTACTTTTAGGTTCCCTTGGGTTCTATAAGATATTCTTGCCTAAACTATACTACTGTTTGATAGGTGCACTTGTCTCTATCGTTGTCATAGTTAGTCTACAGGTTTGACCATTCTTTTTATAAATATTAAAACGTATTTGTTTGACAACATCATCTACTCCAGAGATGAAACCGAACATGCCGAGCATTTGAGGCTGGTGCTACAAACTTTGCGAGATCAATAGTTACAAGTAAAGTTTAGTAAGTGTGAGTTCCTGATGAATGAGGTTAGTTTTTTGGGTCATGTTTTTTTAGCGTCAGGCATTTGGGTTGATCCGAATAAAATATCGGCTATACTTGATTGGAAGCCACCAAAGAATGTTTCTGAATCTGAAGCTTTCTGGGACTTGCGGGTTACTACAGACGATTTGTGAATGGTTTTTCTATGATAGCTACACCTTTGACAAAGCTATTATAGAAAGATGTCAAGTTCGAATGGACAGAAAAATGTCAGAAAAGTTTTAATCAGTTGAAAGCTCGTTTGACCGAGGCTCTAGTGTTAATTCAGCCTGAATCGAGAAAAGAATTTGTTGTGTATAGTGATGCTTCTTTGAATGGTTTGGGTTGCATTTTAATGCAGGAAGATAAAGTAGTAGCCTATGCTTCGAGATAGTTGAAGCCTCATGAAAAAAATTACCCGACACGTGATTTAGAGTTAGCAGCCATTGTATTCGCGTTGAAGATTTGGTGTCGTTACCCATTCGGTGAGAAATGTCATGTTTATTCAGATCACAAAAGTCTAAAGTATTTGATGACTCAGAAAGATTTGAACTTGAGACAATGCAGATGGTTAGAGCTATTGAAAGATTATGATTTAGTGATTGACTACCATCCAGGGAAAGCCAATGTTGTTGCGGATGCCCTAAGTTGAAAATCATTATTTGCTCTTCGTGCTTTGAACGCACATATGGTTATGTCTGGTGATGGCTCGATATCAGCCGAATTGAAAGCAAGACTGTTGTTTATTCAACAAATTTATGATGCTTAGAAAGTTGATAAAGACACGATAACCAGATGAATTCAGTGTAAAAATGATGCAGAGTCAGAGTTTCGAATCGATGAAAATGACTGTTTGAACTTCAAAGGCCAAATATGTGTTCCAAGGAATGTAGATTTGATTCAGATGTGATTGAATGAGGCTCATAATAGTCAATTGTCAGTACATCCGGTAGCACGAAAATGTATAATGATTTGAAATAGTTCTATTAGTGGCCTGGTATGAAACGAAACATATTTGAATTTGTCTCGAAGTGCTTAGTTTGTCAGCAAGTAAAAGCTTAACATCAGGTGCCTTCTGGGTTACTTCAGTCGATCATGATACCTGAACGGAATTGGGATAGAATTGCTATGGATTTTGTATCTGGTTTGCCTATAAAATCGAGCAAGAAAGATGCAATTTGGGTCATAGTGGATAGACTAGCCAAATCAGCTCACTTTGTTCCAGTTCGTATGGATTATTCACTTGATAAACTTGCTGAGTTGTTGTATTTCAAATTGTGAGATTACATGGTATGCAGATTTCTATTGTATCGGACAGACACCTGAGATTCACGTTGCAGTTTTGGAAGAAATTGCAAGATGCTTTAAGTATCAAACTACACTTTAGCACAGCTTTTCATCCACAGATTGACAGTCAGTCTAAACGAACCATTCAAATACTTGAGGACATGTTGAGATGTTGCGTCTTTGAGTTTGAAGGTATGTGGGAAAGATACTTACCTTTGATTGAATTTGCTTATAATAATAGTTTCCAATCTAGTATCAAAATGGCACCTTACAAAGCTCTATATGGCCGCAAGTGTCGTACACCATTGTATTGGACCGAGCTCAGTGAAAACAAGATACACGGGGTAGATTTGATTAAAGAGACTGAACTGAAAGTGGCTGTAATCAGAGATAGTTTGAAAGCTGCATCGGATCACCAAAAGTCCTACACTGATTTGAAATGTAAAGACGTTGAGTTTCAGGTCAGAGACCGAGTATTTTTGAAAGTCTCTCCATGGAAGAAAGTACTTCAATTTGGTCGAAAAGGCAAATTAAGTCTCAGATTCATCGGACCGTATGAGATTATCGAACGTATCGGGACTGTTGCTTATAGATTGAAGTTGCCTTCTGAATTAGAAAAGATACATAACGTATTTCATGTTTCGATGCTCCATAGATATAGATCAGATCTATCACATGTGATCGCCCCGTCTGAGATTGAAATCCAATCTAATATGACGTACGAGGAAGAACCGATCTGTATTTTAGCTAGTGAAATAAAAAAGTTAAGAAATAAGAAAATTTCGTTATTAAAGATACTATGGAATCGACATGGAGTAAAAGAGGCTACGTGGGAGCTTGAGGATTCGATGAGACAACAATATCTGACTTTATTCAACGGTAAGATTTTCGGGGACGAAAATCCATAAAGGGGGAGAGTTGTAACAGTCCGAATTTGACCCTAATCGGAACGGTGGTTTTAGGACCACGAATTCAAGTCTGAAAATTTTTTAAATTTTTTTTCAATGTTTATTATATGTGAATTACTATGTGTGAAAGTTTCGTATGAAAATTTGATTGTTTGTATGTGTAATTTTAACAAAAGAACTCAATCGCGTAAAGTGCAAAAGTTGCAAACTATAGTGAAAAATGCTAATGTGATAGTGGCTTTAAAATATGAGGTACAAAAAGGGCAAATAACCCATTATTAATGTTAGTGGACGGCATAGGACAAAAATGCCTTTATTATATAAGTTAGTTTTATTTTATTTTAAAGGTTAAATTGGTAAATGAAAATAATCATAATATATGCTAAATTAACACAAAAGAAAACCCATTATCATTTTATATGCTCTTGGACAAATATTGGAGATAGAAGAAGGATTTGTTTCTTTTGAATTTCGACAACAATTTAGCTTGATTTAAGGTATGTTTAGTTTTAAATTTTTGATAATTTTTATGTTTTTGAGATCGTTACTTCGAATGTCAGTTGACCCATGTTAGAATTTTTTAAATTGAGCATGTTTGATATTTGGCCATGGTTAGATGTTTGTGCTTATTGCTGTTTAATGGAAAAATATTAAAAGTATGTTAGAAATTAACAAGTTTTGAATTGGAAATTTTGGTAGAATTGAGTATTTAGGGCTAATTTGTAAAAATAAATTTTTGGAGGGGTTAAATTGTAAAATAAATGAAATTTATGCATTTGTATGGATGGATGGAAGATTCAGTCCTTAGGTTGTGTAATGAAATTTCGTGTATTTCGTGTTTTGTGTAAATAGGACTAAATTGTAAAAATGTGAAACATTGGAGGAAAAATGGTAATTTGTCTATTTATGTGTTTTTGGACTAAATTGAAATGAAATGCACTTGAATGAGCTTAATTTTAATATGTTTAGATCAAGAACAAAGAAAAATGGACTTGGATCAGGGGAAGGCAAAAGTTATTGAATAGTCGGTCTTCGTCGTCCGTCGACAGTCGAGGTAAGTCTATAAGCAATTTGATGTCGTTAATAGTATTTATAACATAAATTATGTGCTAAATTACGAAATTATACTTATAAAATGTGCCTTAGCCAAATGTAAGTAGTGAGATTGAAGTGAAAGGTTGTTATAACTTAAATTGGGTCGATATGTTAAAGTGATTGAATTAGGTGTAACTTATGTTAATTTGGGCAGCATTACTATCATGTGTATGAGACGATGATAATATTGTATCGTGCTTGACCTAGCGTGCCTTGTGCTTGGGTGAATTGTATTGGGCTTCGAGCCTAGCAGGCCTAGTGTCGGTGAAGTGTATCGGGCTTATTACCTAGCGAGTGCTAAATCTGCATGATCAAATTTCAGACCTCGATCTAAAGGGCTTAATCTTGGGGTATGTGTTTCAGGCTTTGATGCCTAGCAGGCTTAATGCCGGTGACGTATTATAAAAAGAGAATTCATGAATCATACAAGGTGAAACATATTTAATGCTGTGAGCTAAAAGCTCGGGTAAGTATAAACTTGTTATATTTGAAAGGAATAAGGTAAGTTGGTATGTTACCATTTGAATTAAGTGATGTAGTAAAATTGATGATTCGTAAGAATTTTAATATGTGATATTGAGTTTACCATTGATGAGTATGAACATTATATAATGGAATTTGAGTTTAAATATGTTATTTTGGAGAATCACTATAAGTGAGAATATTAAGGGTGAAAGAGGCGTAAGTGGTTGCACATGTGTACAAATAAGTGTATGTAATTGATAGGTAGGTTATATTCATTTGATTGGCAATATGCGAATACATATGATGTTTATGCATTTCGATGAATTACATGTTTATGGTAATAAAGTGCTAATACTTAAGTTAGTGAATTAATAGCATCGGCCATGACTAATTTACATGTTGAACCGTTTATATTCAATGCCATAAACCTAATGATTAAATTGCTCAAATGTCTGAATGCTATATTAAAATTTGCTTGAGACTTACTAAGTTAGTAAGTTTACTCCATGTGTGTTCATTGTTCTATTTTATAGATTTTGATCAAGCTACGGGCTCAGAAGATTGTCGGTGAAGTCTACCACACTATCAACTCCTTTCGTACTTATAAGTTTAGTTTTTGAATCAAATGCATATATAGGTTAGACTAAGTTTTGAAACCAATGATATTTGGTCTTGTACATAAGTATAGCTTTGCGAAAATGGCTATTCATCTTGGTTATGTTTAATTTATATGTTTTGTTACAATGGCTTGATCAAAGCGCTAATGGATGTTTAAACTCGGTCATAGTTTAAATCATATATGGAAGGTGATCATATGGTTTATATGTTATGTGTTAGGCTTTAGCAAGATTGGCCTTGGTGTGTTGTACGCAAAACATGATTGTTGTGTATATCTTGTATGTATGATCTCGACTAAGGTGAATTTATGAATTACTTGTCTAACATGCTTTATGAATGATAATTGAGTTAAGTCATGTGTTTCGGCAATAAGATAAATGATATATGCTGGATGTATTTAGTAAGAATAAATAATGTTATGTTTAAGTGATTTTGGTTATGTGATATTTACATTTTTATAATGAAGTATGTGTATCATGGTTGGTTATATAGGTTCGATTGCTATTGGTAAGAAATGAAAGTGTTCTAAGATTGTATAGGTACGAATCCAAATGGAAGATGAATTAGTATGTTCGGTCATGATGTAATGTTACAATGTTTGCATATACATTTGATTATTAAATAGTATAAATAGTTCGGATGGCTTAATATGCACACGTATTGTAGTAATATGAATGAAAATTAGCTTATGTTATATGTGTTTTGATTTATGTCGATATATGTTTTATAATGATACAAGTTGGGATATGTTTTAAGTGTATAAATTTCATGAATGTTTAAGTCGTGTGGTCCGTACATTGTTTAGTATTAAGTACCTGTAATAAAACCTGTTGTACATTATTTAATTTAATAGGTTGTAATGTTATATGAAATAGAAAAGATCGCATTGCTTGTGCTTGAATTCAAATGAAGGTCTATTTAGAATTGAGTTTAGTTCGGTAATGCCTCATAACCCTAATCTTGCAACGGATACGGGTTAGGGGTGTTACATTAGTAGCCTTGAAGAGAGGTATTAATATAAATTAGGGAATCCTACGGATCAAGTCAAGTGAATAAATTGTCTGGTTCAGAGTTAGATAACAAGTAAAGTCTAGGTGGATTATTCCTCAGGTATTGTCCAAATCAATCGGTTTTCTCCTTAAGTCTTTCCCCAATTTCCTCTTTGTCTTAGCATCTTTAGCTTAGTTAATTAGTTAATTTTAGATTAGATAAACAATTCCCTTAATTCGTAGGCTAAATAATATAAAGAGAGTTAATATTAGTACTTTTGGTTCCTTTGGGTTCGACAATCCGGTCTTGCCCCTAGCTATACTACTGTTCGATAGGTGCACTTTCCTCCATTGTTGTCTTAGTTAGTTTCTAGGTCCGATCATTCTTTTCATAAATTTTTAAGACTAAATGAAGCGATCAAGTTTTTGGTGCCGTTTTGGGAATTAAAATATTAAGAACACTCGCTTTTATTACTTTAGCTATATTATATTTTAATTTCTTAATTAAATTTTATTTTACTTTTTGAATATTCTTTTTCTTTTCTCTTTTCCTAGCAGTACCTCTAGTTTATGACTAGAAGGAACCCGACAGACCATTGTTATCTGACTAAAGTGATATTGAAGGAACCATACGTAAATCGAAAGAAGTAAGGCGAGGCCTAGATTACATATAAGAAGAGTAAGAGGACGAAACCAATACCACCAAAAGGACGGTGAGAATAATCCACCTCATCAAGATATTGTCGACCATCATGCTCCTCGAACTATGTATGATTATGCTAAACCTAATTTAACAGGAGCTGAATTGAGTATTGTTAGGCCTGCTATAGCCGCTAATAATTTTGAATTAAAACCTAACACCATACAAATGATTCAACAGTTTGTTCAATTTGATGGTTTGCAGGACGAATACCCAAACACTCATTTAGCTAATTTTCTAGAATTTTGTAATACCATCAAAATAAATAGCGTTTCTGATGATGCCATTCATCTTTGATTATTTCCATTTTCTTTGAGAAATAAAGCCAAACAGTGCTTACATTCTCTTCCACGAGGATCAATCACTACATGGGACCAGATGACCGAGAAATTTTTATTAAAATATTTTCCACCGGCCAAAACGGCCAAATTAAGGAATGATATCTCTTCTTTTGTGCAGATGGATTTAGAAACATTATACGATGCATGGTAGAGATCCAAGGATCTATTGAGAAAGTGCCCACACCATTGCTTACCCTTGTGATTACAGGTCCAAACTTTTTACAATGGTGTGAACCCCTCAACCCTGCAGTTAATTGACTTAGCCGCCGACGGAACCCTGAATAACAAAACCCCTGAAGCGGCTTATGAATTCATAGATAAGATGTCACTGAATAACTATCAGTAGCAAGTTACAAGGACGAAGCGAACTAAAGCAACCATAGTTTTCAATCTCGACGCAGTCACCATGCTATCAAGTCAGGTAGAGATGATGAATAAAAAGATTGATGATTTGTATGGTTCTTTGCAGGTACATCCAGTTATACAATGTGACTCAAATATAGGAGGTGTGGCAAATCCTGAGTACCCACCTTACAATCCGGGCATGGAAAGCCAACTGATAAACTATATGGGTAACAACTTTAGACCTCAAAATAACCCTTATAAAAATACTTATAATCCAGGTTGGAGGAACCACCCCAATTTCTCGTGGGGTGGTCTAGGTAATTAGAGACAATAGCCACCGCCTCCAAACTTCCAACAATAGCCCTACTCACAGGAAAAAAAAGCGAAACCTTGAAGAGATGCTGACAAAATTTATAGCGGTGCTTGAAACTTGATTTCAAAAAACTGAGACAACACTTAAAAATCAACAAGAATCGATTAAAGGAATCGAGAACTAGTTAAGGCAACTCGCAAAGCTGATCTCCGAATGACCACTAGGTAGCTTGCCAAGTAACACTGAGACTAATCCCAAGGAGCAAATTCAAGCCATAACAGCTTATGACAGTGAAAGGTTAGTAGAATCTGAATCTGAGCTAAGGTAAGAACCTATGGTAAGTGAAGGTAAGGTTGAGGTAAGCCAAGAAAAGCCAAAACTGGTAATTAAAGAATACAAACCTCATATACCTTACCCCAATGCGATGAAGGAAGACAACACAAAAGAACAGTTCGGCAAGTTCCTTAAACTCTTAAAGAAATTACATATTAACTTACTACTTCTTGAAGATCTTTCGAAGATGCCAGATTCAAGGAAATTTTTAAAACAGCTTTTAACAAACAAGCAAAAGTTAGAGGAGAAGTCACATGTGGGATTAAAAGCAGTATGCTCAGCAATGTTATATAATAGACTACCACGGAAATTAAAAGATCCAGGGAGTTTTACAATTCCATGTTTAATCAGTAGTTTATCTGTTGATAATGCTTTAATTGATTTAGAGGCAAGCATCAATGTTATGCCATTTAAAATGTTTAAACATCTAGGTCTAGGGAAACCCAAGCAAACTAGGATAAGTATTCAATTAGCTGATAAGATTATTCGCATCCCTAAGGGTATAATTGAAGATGTACTAGTTAAAGTTGACAAATTCATATTCCCTGTAGACTTCGTTGTTTTAGATATGGATGAAGACAATAGTATCCCCTTAATTTTAGGAAGACCTTTTCTAGCAATTGACTAATCTAAAATTGATGTTAGCATAGGTGAACTCATACTTCGTGTAGGTGGCGAATCAATCAGTCTTCAAGCTCTCGACTCAACTAGGACATTGAGTGAGAAAGGTGAGGACGTAAATTCCTTTGACAAGCATTCAGTTAAACTTCCTTTCCAGGAAGCACCGCATAATTACACTACAGAGCAGATCCCATAGATCATACCAACAAGGAAATATCTCATGAGGAACGACAGCTTTAGACCAATGAGCTAGATGAGTGGGAGACACATTTTAAGGAGGAATCAAACCCACACGAAGTGAAACCGAAGGAACCCTTAGAAGAACTTAAAGGAACATCAAATCACTTCAAAATAGGATATCAGGTACAATTAGATAGAATAGACCCGCGAATCGCCACACCAAACCTGAAGACAAATGAAGAGATCCCCTTTACGGTACTTAATATTTTCCCTTACGGAACTGTCGAGGTAAGTAATTCTACTTTCGGTAACTTTAAAGTAAACTCCACTCGACTCAAATTATATGGTGATAGCATGAAAAAGGAATTTTCACTCCTTAAACCATTGTGAAGGTACAAATGAGATGTAAGTCTAGCTTAAGACTTTAAACGAGTGTTTCTCGGGAGGCAACCCGAGCACTAACCCATTTATTTTTATTTCTATTTCTTTTAGCACCTAACTATAGACTAACCAAGTTAATGAAGCATAGATTTTCACATCACATGGCCTTACACATGGTCGTGGCCGTGGCCGTACGGATGCTACAAATTTTCGTACTAACATGGCAGAGATAGTATGAGACAGGACGAGAAAAATATCTTTGAATCACGGACTCACCTAACACCACGGCCGTGCGACATAGCCGTGGCCGACACTGTTGAACCAACACGGGCGTGGCAACTTAAATATCAAGCATAGGAGAAGCAATTGAACCATCACACGGCCATGCAACATGGCTGTGTGACATGACACGCCTACGATACACGGGCATGGGGATGTACCAGAGCTAAAATTTTCTATTTAAAACACCCTTCTGCCCTTCTCATCCATTCCCCATCCACTCCCCACTTCCTTTCATCTTCACTTTCTTCCTTCTTCACTCCATAAAATTTTTAATCTACGCTTCAACAATGTCAAAGAAACGAAAAATCCGAGTCCTGTCTCCCTGTGCGAGACCAATCAACATAAGTTCATACCGACCGCTTCATTAACTCGACAAGCTAAGGGTCTTTGAGACCATTTTAACTTCTATATTACTTTTCTCTTCTCCTTTATTTTCCTTTTCTTTATCTTTCATATATCAAAATTAGTTTATTTTGTTTTAGTTTCTTGGTTTTAGGTTCTAAAGGCTACTAGGGAATCACAACACCACGGCCTTAGAAACCACACCCACCTCGCGAACCATCTACCAATAAGGACTTTCTAGTCCATTCATCTTCTCTTTTAGTTTTATTTCAATTCATATTTTCTTTCTTGTTATCTTTATTTATTTTAATTATATAATTAGTATAATTTAAATTATTATTATTTCCTGGTTAACTCTTCACAAGGTTCTCAATTTCTTCATCCAACACAGGAAATAGAGGAGCTCCCGCCAACTTATCTTTCACCTCGAATCAAGTTTCCATACTTCCAAACAAAAGGAATCTATCCAAAAATTCAGAAAGTTTCACCTCTCTCCCCTCTTTGATTTTCTTATTTTATGATTATTATTCATCTTTGTACATTGAGGGCAATGTACATCATAAGTGTGGGGTGAAAGTTTATTAGAAAAGTGCCTAACTTTTGCATTATTCTCAAATCCACGAATGATATTACATCTTAAACTAATTTTCTCATATCACAAATTAGAATGAAATTCTTGTTGATTCATGATTTTTATTGATATGTATTAGATTAAGTCATTGATAATTGTGCAATGATGATTTAAACTTTAAGATACTAGAGAATCAAGCATGATGAGTCTATTTTTAAAATTACAATTTTGTTAGGTTGTCTACCGAATCTAAATTGTTACCTTGAAGTTTGAAATTTACGAGGTTGACATCAAAATACCCATAATTTTTGTGAGATTTTGAGCCTTTAGAGCATACATTCTTTTCATGCTCACTTTATTGATTATGAGTGTGTCAACATTGACTTGTTATTCTAGAACTTGCTTTGATTATACATGTCGAGACCGCACTATTGATTTGATATACGAGAGGATTAGCACTTAGGATTTAACCCACTTACTCCACTAAAAGCCTCCCTCATAATTGACCCCTAGTGAACCCCTTTGATCCTAACAACCCTTTTTATTGACTCAACCCATTAATATTAACCCGAAACCCATCTCGTATTTGTTATCACCATTCCTTTTCACTACCCTTCTATTGAGATTTGTTTTGATTAGTTGCCTAATTAGATTATTTCAGTTGTTAAAGTTCTATTTTATATTGATTTGTTCTTAAAAAAATCAAAAATCAAAGTATATTAATTATTAGTTATGTGATTAAGCGAGCCTATAAGTTTAATTTCAACATCTTAAAGAAGAAGCTTGTATTATTAGTTTTACAAGTTTTCAATTGATGTAATTATTCAAGTTATTAGTCATTTTTCTAGTTAGGTGATTGTCAATTTAATCTCGATTCTAACCCTTCTAATTCAGCCTTTATCCACACCTTTAACCGAGCTCTGTTACAACCCTTTTAAAGATATTTTGATTCGTGTCATCTTATTTTATAATGGTGGAGATTTGATTTTCAAGCAAGCCTATGGTAATAACTTTTCATGTTCGACTTTTGAGCGCTTAATTTTTGAACCTTAAACACTTCGAGTGATTTGAGTGAATCTTTAGTGAGGATGTCAACTTTTGTCGATTTTGAATTAAAGTTGATTATTTAGGTAAGGGGAAACACCTATCTTTTTCGTGCTAAAAACTCATGACTTTGATTGTTTGAATCTTTAGGACTCTTTGAGTTGAATTATCCATGTATAAATTATCTATGAATTATGATGAGGCATTTTGATGAACATTATAAATTGAGGAAGTTCGTTTTAATTGTGAGTGGAGAATTTTGCTTGAGGACAAGCAAAAGCTTAAGTGTGGGGGTATTTGATAAACCATAATAGTAACATAATTTAATCCCACATTTAGCATGTTTTTGGATGATTTATCCCTTTAATTATGGAAATAGGTGCTCCTAATCCTTTGTTTTCATGTTTTATACTCAGTAGAGCACTAGAGGATGAAAATAATAAGAAATGGGCCAAAGTACGAAATCCACACAGCCTGAGCCTACGACCACACGACCGTGCCTCGCAAGAAAAGTCAACCATAGCCTGGACCCTGAAAAGCACGGCCATGCCTCATCAATAGATTTGAACACGGCCTGGCCACGATTTACACGGACGTGTGCCATGGGCGTGTCTCTGCCGCAGGAAAGAAGAATTCTATTCGGATTGGTCTAGTTAAAAGCAAAGAAACATATTCCAAAAGCCTATATAAATACCTTAGAGGCGAACCTTTAGGGGGCATTCCGCTAGGCCAAAGAGCCGAGCCAGAACAGTTAAATTCAGGGATTTACTCGAAGAAAGCAAGTTGATTCATCTCAAAAAGCCAAAATCATTCTCAAGATGAAGGAACTCTCCTTCAATTCCTTTAGGGGGTTTTAGGGATTTCTTATGTTTTGTTTTATCTTTTCCTCTGAGATGTTTTCTTTTACAATTGTGAACTAAACCCTCAAATACTTGAGGGGGATGAAAGCTAAGACGGATCTTGTTATTGTTATTTGAGCTATATGATAAATACTTGATTTATTCTTAACTATGTGTCCTTAATTCTTGTTTTGCCATTTTCGGGATATTGATTCAAGTGTGATGTGCTTAGGCAGAGGAGGAAGAGACCCTGTCTAAAAGTAGATCTAGCATAGTTAAGCAGAGTTGCTTGCGCGCCTAGAGATAGGGTGACAAAACTCTGCCGAATTAGGGTCAAACCTAATATGAGAGTCCATAAATTGATTTAATCCAATTCTAGGGGTTTTAATTAGAAAGAGATTTCAATTAATCAACCTAGGGTTAGACGTTAGTAGCCTTGAAGAGAGGTATTAATATAAATTAGGGAATCCTACGGATCAAGTCAAGTGAATAAATCGTCTGGTTCAGAGTTAGATAAAAAGTGAAGTCTAGGTGGATTCTTCCTCAGGTATTTTCCAAATCAATCGGTATTCTCCTCAAGTCCTTCCCCAATTTCCTCTTTGTCTTAGCATCTTTAGCTTAGTTAATTAGTTAATTTTAGATTAGATAAACAACTCCCTTAATTCGTAGGCTAAATAATAGAAAGAGAGTTAATATTAGTACTTTTGGTTCCATTGGGTTCAACAATCCGGTCTTGTCACTAGCTATACTACTGTTCGATAGGTGTATTTTCCTCCATCGTTGTCTTAGTTAGTTTCCAGGTTCGATCATTCTTTTTATAAATTTTTAAGACTCGATAGACACGATCAATACTGTATGTTGCATTGCAATGGGTTGGGATGTTGATATTTGGAGGAAGTGTCTTGAAAGGCTCTAAGCCTATTATCCTGGACTCAATTGCAGTTCTCGATTATGTGTGCATTCGGTACTACTTGGAGTGTAGGGATGGTGGGTATTTGAAACCCCACATGGAGTGTAGGGATAGACGGATATGGTGTGTAAAGGCTAACTGCATAGGACTCTATTTACTGATTGATGTATATCTGATACTATTACTAGGATGGGCTTAGGCCCTAATGCATATCTAATACTGAAACTAAAATGGGCTAAGGCCCGAACTGCTATTGAAACTAAAATGGGCTTAAGCTCAGACTACATTGATTGTTTGTTGTGTTTGACTGTATGCATGACTTCTATGGGGATTACAAACTGAGTTCACGTAAACTTACCCCTTTCTATTTCAACTGTATAAGTAATCCCCAAACTTAGACGGATTGGTGCGGTTGAGGACTCCATGGTGACCACATAGCTGTTAAACTATTTTAATTCCATTTAAGGTTTTTAATTCATGTTTATTTTGGAGTATTTTTTATATAATTTGGACTTTTGGACTGTTTGTTTTTATTTTGTGGTTTTTACTATTTTTATGAAGTTTTAAACTGCAAAGCTTAACGAAAACTCGGTTTCATTTAAAACAACTATTTTCTTATAATGTCACTGTTTTAAAAGCTTCCGCCATAAAATATGTTTTTAAACGAATCAAATTAACGAGAAAATAATTTTGAAACCAACAAAAGATTAATAGAAGATAATAAAAGAAAATAATTTTAACTTGTTAAATTCATTTTCAAATTCCATTCCATGTGACATCGCCAGATTCGACCATAACTTCTAGTATGGGTTTGGTGTGTTACATTTAGTGGTATCAAAGCCAAGTTGCAAAACTCAGCTGTGGATTTTGGGTTCTAAAATTTGGTTTTTAAAGAATTTGTTTTCAAATGATATGAAATGATCTGACCGAGAATGTGGTACATCAAGTCTCCGGTGCCGGTCCTATAAGTATTTTGATAAATTGTTATGGATAGTCTTTTTTGAAATACTGTAGTTAATGTATGCTGAAATCGTAGTGAAACTGAAACTGATAGAGACAGTATTTGCAACAAAAAAAAAAAAACAAAATTCTGAATTCATGATACTACTTATATAAAACATTTGTTAATAACTATTGAAATTGTAACTGATTCATAAAATTCATAATACAGATAAATTTGAATAGATAAGAGTGTACGTGGTATTCGCGGATGTGGTACTCGAGGACGTGGCAGGGGCTGTAGAGGGGCTCAAGCTGATTCCTCTTCTCTAGGCAGCATGCCGAACCTAGATACGTGTAACATCCTGAATAGGGCCTATGCATTTCCAGTTTAATTGTATGAAATGACAAGTTTCAAGTACTATGAATAAATTTTCTAGAAATGAATGAAAATGGAAATGGAAATGGAAATGAACACTTTTGGAAACTTAGACATTTTTGGAAAGTGAACATTTTGGAAACCTAAGTAAATTAGGAAAGTGAACATTTTGGAAACCAAGCCAAAATAGGAAACTTGAACATTTTGGAAACTTGAGCATTTTGGAAACACGAACATTTTGGAAACTTGAACATTTTGGAAACCCAACATTTTGGAAACACGAACATTTTGGAAACCTAAACATTTTGGAAACACTGAAAATACAGATGTATGAAAATTTTAGGAAACTTAAAAATGACACCTAATGTCGAATTTCAGAGCCAAAGGGAACTTAGGGCCAAGTGACCCTAAAAATATCTGATACATGACATTTGCCCCAATAACGAACTTGGAAATGTGGCTCAAGATGCCACCTAAGGTCTTAAGAAATGGCCCAAATACAAGAGGTTTTGGGCTGAGTTTGAGTCATCCAGAAGCAAATAATGAAGGCTTTATTTTTGCTTCCGTAAAGTGAGTGGATGGCATGGGTTTCTAGAAAAGGAAGAGTTTTATTCACATAAATATGTGAATAATAAGAGAAATAAAGGAGTTTTATTCACATAAATATGTGAATAATAAGAGATAAATAAAGGAGTTTTATTCACATAAATATGTGAATAATAAGAGATAAATAAAGGAGTTTTATTCACATAAATATGTGAATAATAAGAGATAAATGAAGAATTATTCTTTAATTAGGAAAATAAGGAAGAGTGGTGGCCAAGTTAAGGATTCTTGGCCTAGTAATTTCGGCTATAAAAGGATGAGACTAGGGCCATTCATTATTCATTCTCCTCTCTCTTTCTTCTGCGAATATTCTTCTTGAGCATCCATTCTTTTCTTCTTTTCTTTTAGCCTCCTAGCCGATTCCTTCTAAGCCTATTATTCCTCTCTTCTTTCATCTTTGAAATCGAATACATAAGGGAATCATAGCCGATTGTTCATCAAGTCTCTAGTAGAATTTCTAAAGGTTGAAGCGAAGGTGCAATCGATTCCTTCAAATAAGGGTAAGATCTAAGTTTGGTTTGATTTCTTTTATATTTTAGACTTATCGAAATCTAGGGCTAATCCCATTTATCGTTCATGGTTGCGAAACTTTGAAGAGATCTTTGGGATTTACTAAGTGTAGGCTACAAGGAAGGAGAAGTTCTTTTCAGAAGGTACACCATAGGCCACGTGTTCCTAGTTATTCGGTGAGTTTTGGATTTAAAATCCACAAGCTAAGTGTCATAGCTTTCGGCTAAGGCCTATTTTGATAATTAGATCTAATTCTTGTTTGTTTAAAAAGTCAAACTAACCGGGATGAGATTTAGTGCTTGGTAGAATACAAGGAGGAGCATAGCATAGATTTCGGATTCGATTAGTATTGAATTCACAACAAGGTAAGTAATACAAATCCTACTAGGATTTGGTTTTAAGCCAAATAGGTTTGTTAATATGTTTTAATATTTGGTCGAATTTAGGAGATAAAGATCTAGATCGGTAGATCGTTCTTCTGGATTTCAAGGAATCTATTAAGCAAATCGGTGTGTACCCTTACTATCCTTCGATATTTTATGGCTAAATATTTTAGTATATGATATGAATAATAATGTGAATGTGGCTATGTACCACAAATGTGGCAAAAAGTACCAGTGCACGTTTCCTACTTCTGATAGGATTGTGAAAAATGTTATTTTATAACGTGCGAATATATGTATATGAACATGAAATTAAGTTATGCATAATATATAAATTTTGGGGCATTCAGGATTTATGTGAAAGGGGAGAACAGGTGTTGACGGTCTCCACCGAAGGTGTTGACTTGGTCTCACCAACGAAATATGTTGACTACGGTCACATTGCGAAATTTTGGTAACCGGTTACAATAGTGTCTAAAGACACAACGTATAATTTGATTATAGTGTCTAATGACACAACGTATATGGGCGAATGCCTTGATGGAGAGTAGCGGATGGAGGGTTGACTTAGTAGTCCCCACGGTGTGAATGGCAGGTACGGGTGGTGTGTAGCGGATGGATCTTTAGGCTTGGGTTGGGTTGCATCATCATTTATCTTTATATGATTATGAATTTGATATGAACATGTATGCCTGATTTGTTGAATGTTAGTACTGTGTGCACATTGAGTCTGTTGACTCACCCCGTTGTGGGAACTATTTTCAGGTGATGAACAAGGATTGAATGAGGACGGTGAGACCTTGAGGTGGCCATGCATCAATTTGAAGATTTTATTTATTTTGGACTTTATTTCTTTTAGTACATTTAATTTTATTATTGGGTTTTACTTGATGTAATAAGGCCATAAGGCCCAAGTTGGATTTCTTTATTTCTTTTACTTTTAATTATTATGTTTACTTAATTTTATTAAGTAAAGATCAAGCAAATACATTTTAAAATAAAACCTAAATGTTTTGTCACTTTAAATAAATGGATTTTAATGTTAGATAAATTGGTTTTCACAAGCCCAACCCAAACCAATCTTTTTTTTTCAAAATCACACAAGTTTTTCTCTAAGTAACAAAAGAAAATTTGAAACCGGTTTACTTGAGGAACATACCAGATCCGGTCCATTCTCGTGGGCCGGGTGTGGGGTGTTTCAATACGAGTGAGACGTCGGTGTCACTTGCTACTGATACTGGGTCTCAAGATCGCATGGCTGGGGATGACGCATTGTCCCAGGCTATGTTAAGGATACTAGAGAGGGTCGCTGGGCCCAACACAAGATCTTGTGCCCGAGGGTTAGTTACAGAATGACTCCGGTCCAATGGAGATAAACTTTTTAGGGGTGTCACTAGAGTCACCCCTATTGTGGATGAGTATTGGTTAGAGGCCACAGAGAGGATTATGGACGATCTGGACTGCACCTTTGAGCAAAAATTGAAGGGTACGGTCTACTTGCTTCACGATAAGGCTTATCAGTTATGGCTGACTTTTAAGGAGGGTACTTAGCCTGACCGTCTAACTTAGGAGTTCTTTAAGACTACGTTTCAGAGTAAATATATGGGAGCCAGTTATGTTGATGCTAGGAGGAGTGAGTTCTGAATCTCACGCACGATGATCAATCGATGGCGGAGTATAAGGTCAATTCTTGAAATTTGTTGCTATGCTCGAGGCATGGTGGCGAGATGAGTATGGAAGATGTATCCATTTTGAGGATGGTCTCAGGGATAATCTGAGGGTGCTGATAGTTTCACAGAGGGAGCGTGAGTTTTCTGTCAGGGTAGAGAAGGCGAAGATCACTGAGGAGGTTAAGCATGCTGAGTGCCAAAACAGAGACCGTGAGAGGGGTAAGAACAATAGGGATTTGGAGCCCTCGTGTTCGGTACATAGGCCTAAGAAAAAGGCCGGGACTGATTGGCCGATTAGAGCTGGGCCCCCTGTTGCTCCTACTGGATTGTAGCTGTGTGGAGATTGTAATAGACGCCATCAGGGCGAGTGTTGGAGGAGGACTGGGGCATGTTTGAGGTGTGGGTCATTAGAGCACCGTATTCAGGAGTGTCCGTTGAGGGCCGATCAGGTGCAAGCTTCGGGTTCTAGTACTGCACAGCCATAAAGGGTAGTTCAGCAGCCACTGAGGGGTCGTGATCAGGAGAGACGTGATAACGTTATGGGCCGTGGACAGAGAGCACCAGCGAGATGTCAAGGACCGAGACGAGGCGACTGCTCTTGTTTATGATGTTCGCCATCAGATGATAGAAATGCTCCAAACGTCATTACCGGTACGTTCTTTATTTATGAACTACCTTACTTTGCTTTGATAGACATAGGTTCCATACATTCCTATGTAGTTAGCAATATGTCTGGAAACTTGGGGATCTTAGTTGAGAGTACTTCTAGTGTGGTGACTATCTTGAGCCACTGGGCAACTGTTGGGTTAGAAAATTGTATAGAGATGTTTCGCTAGAGGTCTAAGGGTCAGTATTTTTGGCTAATCTGATGGAGCTTCTGTTTGGGGAGTTCGACCTTATTCTGAGTATGAACTGGTTGGTCAAGCACCGTGTCAGTCTGGACTGTGCGACTAAGAGGGTCGTCTTGAGAATTGGGGAGGATAATAAGGTAGTCATGATTGGAGAACGTCAGGATTATTTGACTAATGTGACTCTGCACTGGTGGCCGAGAAACTAGTTCGTAAGGGATGTGAGGTGTTCTTGGCCTATGTTAGTGTTTCCATTTTTGGGGACTCTACGGTAAAAGATATCAGTGTAGTCAGCCCATTTTGCCTGGACCCATTTTATTTAGAAAAAGAAAAACAAAACAAAAAATAAAAAAATCTGTGTTTTTAAACAATCCGTTTTACAGCAAAAGGGCTTAAAGCCCAAACCCAAATGCTAAAACCTGGTACACCCCACCCAGATTACACCCAAGCCCAAACAAACCCAGACCTAAGGACTAACCTATTAGAACCAGACTCAGATGGCCCAAAATGACCCAACACCTAAACCGAAGTCAAAAGACCTAGGGTTTCTGAAACCCTAGGCGCCGCAAGTGACCAACATGCGTCATTCGCACCGCAGTGACCAGAATCCCCTCGCGCCACAATCCTTGCGAGTTACACCCAATCGACACCGAGATCTCTTCTTCTCCTACACAAAAGGAAAGAGAATCGACAGCAAACATGGCAACATTTTTTCCCTTTTTATTTTGTTTATTTCGAAGGCTATAAAAGCCTTACAAAGAATTGTAACAAGGGACCTACGAATACACAAACATACACAAAAACAAAGAATACAAAAATATTCAAAAAATTCAAAGAAATAAAATACAAAAATTTTGCAAAGGTGATTCTTTTTTATATTTTATTCTATTTTATTTTTTATTTTTTATACATTTTGCGCATAGAAATATTTTTTAAAAAAGGGAAGGGTTTACCTTTCACTCAACACTAAAACTTGAGGTTTGGCTTAGGCCACCATTCGCGATGGTGGCGTGGGCGCGAGGCCTAAGTTCGATGACGGAACCCGAGACATGGGGGAAGGGTGTTTAGAGAGCGTTTCTGAAATTTTTTTTAAAACAAGTTGAAAAATGATTTTTTGGCCTAAATATTGACTTATATAAGAGCTTAAAAATGATGACGTTTTTGCTTAAACTAATAAGCACAAAACGACGTCGTTTGGGCTTTAAGATCCGCGTGTCGACCCGATGGGCAAAGAGATCCGCGTGTTTTTATGTCGATGGTATATTGGCTGAATAGACCCTTCCGCATTTTCAATTTGTTTAATCTAATTTTTATTATTTTTTAATTTATGTCTCAAAGTTTATTTACATTTCAGTTTAGTCCCTCGGGCTGCACTAAGGGCTAAATTCATTACGACGTCTTTTTGAAGAAAGGCATAATTGTCCAATAAATCCCTGTGAATTAAGGCGCGTTTTGATTTAATCCTTTTAATCTGTTTTAATTATTATTTGATCCCTGTTTTCTTTGTTTTATTTTATTTTATTATTTTACATTGTATTAAACTATTTTATTATATTAAATAGTCTATATTATTTTCCTTATTATCTATATATTAATATATTTATGTGTATATATATGTTTTATGTATTATCCTTATATATATTAAATTATTATTTATTATTAGGTTTAAAATTATTATTTTTATTACATGTTTTTATAATTTATTTATTATATTATACACTTTTTCTATATTATATAGTATCATATTATATCATATATTATTTTTAAAATTTTATTTTTGTATAAAATCTATTTATATTATATAACTTATTTTGTTTACATATGTAATTTCATGATTAATATATATGTTTTATATAAAATTATTATAGACTATTTTTATTGTTTTTATTATATATAATCATCTATATGTATTAAATTATTGAATTATATTTATTATAATATTTTTTAAGTTTCTTTTTATATATTGTTATACATATTAATTGCTTTACAAAATTATCATTTTTTACTCTTTTTATTTTTATTTTGTTATAATATTTATTTAATGTTTAAATATATTATCAATTTATTTGTTTCTCATAACGGATCTTATTTATAGAACTTTATATCCATTTCTTGAATTCTTATACTTCCTATCGATTTTAAAATTGTTATTGCATATTTTATAATTTGTATTTATTTATTTATGTTTTCTTATTGCTTAATATTGTTTTAGCATAATCTAATTATTATCGTTAAGCTATGTCATATTGTTCTCTTGTTAATGGTTTATATTATTTGTTAATTGACTCAAATTTATAGTGAATTGATATTTGATTTATATTTTGTAATATATACCTATACAAAATCGAATTCATAGTATTTTATAAAACACAAAACGATTTTCAAGGTGATCCAATCACACCTAAATAAAAAAGGGATTGGTGGCGACTCCCATTTTCGCTTTTAAAAGTTGATCCCCGTTTTAAAATCAAACTTTAAAAAGGTTTCGACAGCTTGGCGACTCCGCTGGGGATCAATAAGAGAGTCAAGCCGTAAAATCGATAATTTTATGTCCTTATGTCTAAATTTAAAAATCTGGTTTAAAAATTATGATCCTTTTTTGCATGTGGTTCTATTTTATAAAATATCTCTACATTGCATTGCATGACCGTTGTGGTCGCAGCCTTAAGTGGGAGTGAGAAGCTACTCCTTCTTGAGGTTTTCACCTCCGTGTAAGATAGTGAAACTCTTTTGGGATACATCCATACCTATGTCTTCGTGAGATTTTCATCTCCGTGCGACCATAGGGAAATGTATTCCTCGAACTAAACTTCGATCCATATGAGCCTATAATGGGTGAGGATCGAGGAATCTGCTGGTTCAAGTACCTCAACTTTAGAGTTAAAACCACATATAGAAAACCTAAGTGCTTACCCTAGGAAGAGCTATACCTTAGCAATTATCCAGATAGCCGATTTATTATTTGCTTTATATTTTACTTCATGTTGCTAATCGATTGTATTTTATTTTGTTGCATTTCATTTCATATTTTAAAGAGGTATCAATTCACGGTCAGTTTCTAAATTAGAAAGCTGGTTATGGAGAACGAATTCCTTGATAAAGTGGAGGACAATGTAATCGTTGATAGGTGGTCAGAGCAAACACAGTTAGGAAAAGGAGATAGCTTAGCCAAAGGGTACAAATCAGAGCTATGGGACTACACTTGCATCAGTGTGACGCAGAACAATCTTCAAGAATTAAGGGAGATATGGGATCAGTGGAGCGATGAAACCAAGCATTTGTTTTACTGCAGCTATGGGGACTTGCCGTACCTGTTGGATATTAAGGTAGATGAACATCTGTTCCAAGCTATTTCCCAATATTAGAACTATGCGTATAGTTGCTTTACTTTTGGAAGTGTAGATTTGGTACCTACGGTGGAGTATAAAGCTCTATTGTGATGTCCTAAGATTCAAGTTGATAAAGCTTACTCGAAGGCTTCTAATGTTCTAACCTTTGTGAGGAAACTGATGAATATTACGGGGATGAGCGAACAGTGGGTCGCAGCCAAAATCAAACAAAAAGGTGAGTATAAGTGCATCTTGTGGAAAGCTTGGAAAGATTTGAATTTAGAGAATCCTGATATGAAGAAGAAAGTCGATGTATTTGCTTTGAGTATATATGGATTAGTGATCTTCCCTAGGGCATTGGGATATGTAGATGAAGCTGTCTCAGATCTTTTTAATTGACTTGACAAACAAGTCACACTTGTTCCTGCCATCTTGGCGGAAACATTTTGATCATTAAGTGCATGCAGGAGAGCTAGGGAAGGCAGATTTATAGGGTGTGCACAATTGTTGCTGGCTTGGTTCCATAGTCACTTCTGGAAGGTGGACAAAGTTTCTTATCGGGTCTTCTCAAAAAATTGTGGACAAAGTTTCTTATCGGGTCTTCTTAGAAAATTACTCTCCATTAAAAGAGATAATGACTACCCCAATGAGAGATGACATATCTGAAGAAAATTGGATAGCGCTTCTACGAAATATCCGAGAAGATGTTGAATGGAGAGCTCCCTAGATGGTTCCTAATGAAGTTCTATATCGGTGTGGAAGTTTTGATTGGGTTCCTCTACTCAGAATTTGGGGATCCATTGGATATACATCAATACTCGTATTAAGGCAATTCAGATTGAGGCAGTTTGTACCAACTACATACGAATTAGCTCAAAGTGAGTTTTTGTATAAAGGTGATAGCTACAAGAAGAGGGTTAAGGAGATCTCTAATGCTTGAAATTAGACCTATTGCATAAAGAGAGTGGATGTAAGCCCAATGACAACCCCAGAATATAGTGGATGGTGGAGTAGGAGAGTCAATGACAATATCCCTGTACCAAGTTCAGAAGACGTTCAATCGATCAAAAAATTTTTACAAGTGGTCCTATCGAAATTGGCGATGATAAAACAGGATTTCGGAAGAAGGAATTCAGAGCTCGAAAAGAGGATAGAGTATTTGGAAGAAGAAAAGATGTACTTGAGGCTAGATGTGGATGTTCAAAAATTAGAAGCCGAGAAAGTAAGAAAAGAAAAGAGGAAGATTGAGGAAGATCGAGATAGCTTGAAGACTGAATATAAGAAGTTGCGTCTGTTGACGAAAAATACTGGATTGGGGATAACTTCGGAACAGTGGCAACATGAGGTTCAAAAGGAAAAGGCCAAAGCTGACCATTGGGAGAAGAAGTTCCTAAAGATGCAGATGCAAAACGAGGCCCTAGACAAGAGGTTAGCAGAAAGCCAAAAAGAAAAGAGTGGATTAAAAGCTAGAGTAGCTGAGTTGGGTCGGTCTCTTCACCATCACAGAAGTCGTAATTCTGCAATCGAATTAAAGTCAAGTCTGAATAAGATTGAGGAAATGAAGGGCAAGATCGAAGAGTTAGAATCAGCATTGCACAACTGTGAGCTTCGGATCGAGCTTCTTGAAATAAATGAAGGGCGCTTGAGGGAAGAGGTTCACCATTCTCATGATCAAGTTAGAAATCGTGACTACCTCATGGGTGAAGCAATAGTTTAGATTCGAGAGGCGGTGATCATTTACGAGACTTTGGCGAGACAGAGTGATACATTGAGCATGAAGTATGAGCTACAATCCAATCGGGGTCAAGAGCTAGCTTTATTGCTTAGGAAAGTTAAGACTTTAGGCCTTAGGGGATAGCATATTTGTAGCCCATTTTATGTAAAGGATTTTGTTTTCTAATAAGGTTTTCTAAAAAAAAAAAAGTTGAATCATAATCGATGCCATCTTTTTGTATTCATACATTTGCATTACATTGCATCATTTGCATCAGACTTTTACAAAAAAGGGCCTTAATTAGGTAAAAATATTTCAGTTAACCTAGAAAACATGGAACAAAAGTTGGAGAGAATAGAACAAATGCAAATAAAGATGCAAGGGCAATTGACCAAGATCCAACAAGAAATGTGGGAACAAATACTAGAATTTCAAAGGAATATGATTGGCCAGTTAACCCAGTTATTAGCCGGAGGACTTGAAAAAAGGAGTGGTATAATGGTCAACAGCGTGGATGATAAGGAAGACATCGTTTACTCCCCAATAGGTTTTAGCCTGAGCAATGATCAAGCAAAACTGGTTGCTCTGGTAGAAACAAAGGAAAGAGCAGAATGGACCTCAAAGGCCCTGAAGAAGAAGGAAAAGAAAGCGAATAGTGCCAGTAGGTATAATGTAACACCCCAAACCTGGTCTATACGTTATGATCAAATCTGGCATGTTACAGGAAAGATAGTTTGAAATGTAAAGGAAAATCGAAATTTTTGAAAAAATAAACTTTTCGTTCAGTGATTCTATCTCAAAGATAATCTTAAGGAAAAGTATGTTTGAAGATTTTATTACCAACTTCTGTTTAAAATGAACTGAAAGTCATAAGCAGTTTTGGTTTTACAAAAGTCAAAATTAGGGAATTCCCTAAACATGACAGTTGCAAATAATGTTTCAAGTTTTAAAGAAAATTTTCTAGTTATTAGCTTAGCACTTATTCGCTTGTCTTCTTTCGTTAACACTTTAAAAATATGATTGTTTATAGTTTTATTTTAGAAAACTCCTCATTTGACATTTCATACAGTATGTAAAAGCCATATTAAAGCAAAAACTGAAATTAAAGTTATGTAGGCCTTATTACATTTCAAAATCCTAAAATTTTTTAAAAAATAAGTCTAATTAAGAGACGAAAATTTACGAGAAAATAATGCATGGCCACCTCAAGCCCACCTCGGCTCCAAATCCGCAACTACGGGTTACCTGCACATTTAAGCAGAGGGGTGAGTCACCAAGACTCAGTGTATAATTCCTCATATAACACATTCAGCTTTAAGCCCACAATAGCACGTTGGGCCTTAGCCCTCACAATATGGAATATGAAAAATATGTATGCAATGCAACCCATCCCCACCTAGGCTTCCATCCTCTATATCACTCGAATCATTGAGACGCACTGTGGCCCCAAGCCACTATGGTTCCAAACAACTGTGATACCAAATCACAGTGACTGAGTCACGAAATATAATATGTAGGGCCAATCCATTGTGGCGCCAAACCATTGTGACAATCACCATTAAATAATGTGGGGCCAACCCACTGTGGTACCAAAGCACTGAGATAGTCACTGAGTAATATATGTGGTGCCAAACTACTGTGGTACCAAACCACTGAGACATTGTCACTGGATAAAACATGTGGGGCCAACCCACTGTGGTACCAAACCACTGTGACAGTCATTGAATCAGACTTCCCCTTTTTCACATCATATCCCAAAGCCCATGCAGCATGTTAACATACTTCCAGTGTACAACAGATAAATATATCATACATCCATATATTCGAAAGTAGTATCAAAGAAGCACTTACTTGGTATCTCCAACCGTTACCCCCTAGGGTATCTCGACTGTCCACACAGTCGTTTTGGCATTCATCCATCATAGTTATTTATAATAAACAATAAAGAAAAAGTGGGAGCGTTACACACTTGATTACGCATAAAACTAGACTCTCTATGTCGATGCTCTCACTAGCAGGGATAACAGCGATTTGCCAATCCCAAGTAGACGTCGGCTCTCTACCACAGCCCAGCGAAAAGTCTCAAACCGCTGGCACCGAACGTCTTTTAAAGTTATGAGCAGAAACCACGGGTTCGCTCTCCTCAGGCCCCTTAGACGTACCCTCCTTGGATCAGCTTGCACTAGTATCCATGATAAGAGTCTTGATCAGTACTTAAAGAAAAAAACGTGTGGTTAAGGCAACAAAAGGGAAAAAGAAAATAGACAACCCAAAATTAAGAGAATCTCCTTACCTCCAGAACCCAAATGGTATGGTAAGGTTCGGCAATCACAAGGTTTTCAGGCTTCGAACTACGAACGTTCGGCTAATGGAGTTTTCCGAAGTAAACGTTCCAAATGAGAGAAGAAGAAAAGGAAAAGGGGGGTTAGCCGAAAACTAAACACCAAGCCAAATGGCCATTCGGCTATGGCTACATAAAACCAAGAGAAAGAAAATAAATGGCAAAAGACTTTCCCCTTACCTTAACCAACAGATCTCGATTGTATAAACTTTCTGCGGCCTAAGATTCCTAGCACTTTACTTCCTGATATTCGGCTAAGAGGCACAAAATGGAAGAAATGGGTTTAGTTGTTACTAGGATGGATTCGGCTTCACCTTGAAAAGAAGGAATGAAGAGAATGTCCATAAGAAAATAAGAGAAAGAACCTTACCTTAAACAGAGAAACCGAATGACACACACAAGAAGATTTGACACAGGAGAAGACAAAAAAGGCAGAAAGGAATGAAGAGAATGAAAGCAATGTGAAAGAGAAAGGGGGTTTCGGCTTAATGAAGGATGTAGAGAAAATGAAGTAGGAAGGTTTCGATTATGGTGAGTAGAAGGTAAGGGAGAGGTTCGGCTAAAGAAACAAAGGTAGAAAAAGAAAAGAAAGAAAGAACCAAAAGGGATGCCCAATTGGTCACACTACTTTTGGCTAGTGTTAAAGGAGCAAAAGAGATAGAGAGAAGAAGCTGACAAGTTCGGCACAATGAGAAATAGGGGAAACCAAATGAGAGAAAAATAACTCAGGAAGACTTGCAAAAATTAGCACACACCCTTAATGACCAAAAATGCTCCAAAGAAAAAAAACAATGCCTAAGACCTCTTGAACTTTTGGCACCCTCACCTAACCTGGCCACAAACCGAAATTCTCCCCCTTCAAGCTCCCCACATTCGGCCAACACCTCCCCCCATGGCCACATCCCTTGATTTCCTCTTATTTTCACTCCCCAACACTCATTCAAATTGGTTTGACCAGTTCAAATTCCTACAAGAACTCTTGTCCATCCATTTGAACACTTTGACCCCTTCAACCATCAACCTTGAAGAGTCCTTGCCGAATCTACCTTATCCCCATCCTGGTGCCAAAAATAAAGCTTCATAATGAGGCTTATGGGATTCCAAATCCTCCCTTTCAGCTCCTACAACTGAGGCCACCCCCTTGCTCCTTAAGTGGCATTATCTTGCCATCACACCACACTCCATCTTGTGTCAACAAACACAAGAAAATAATCTTAAGGCCTGCTTCAACCAACTCTCCCCCCTAAAGTGCCTAAAAAGGAAAATTTTATCAAGACTCTGGCTTGACCTCGAGCCTCCCCAAGACCCCTAGAGATATCTAAATAACAAGTAGAACAAGCCAAGCACACAGAAACACATACAATGCAGAACCCCTAATTCTAGGATGTTACAGTTCTACCCCCTTAAAAAAATTTTAACACCGAAATTTACCTGATCAGAAGAGGTGTGGGTATTGCTGTCGTATCATATCCTCTGGCTCTCACGTGGCTTCCTCTGAACTGAGATTTTGCCACAAAAATTTAGCCAACAATACTCTCTTCCTTCTCAATACTTTAACATCTCGGTCTAAAATCTGAACTGGTTCTTCTTCAAAAGATAAATCAGGTCTTACTTCAATTTCTTCCACTAGCACTATGTGAGATGGATCTGAATGATAGCGCCTGAACATTAAGATATGAAATACATCATGTATCTACCTCAATTTCAGAGGTAACTCGAGCTGATACGCTATTGGTCCTACACGTTTCAATACCCGATAAGGCTTGATGAACCTAGGACTCAACTTGCCCTTCCGTCCAAACCTTAAGACCTTCTTCCAAGGTAAAACTTTCAGAAAAACCCAATCACCCACTGAAAATTCTATTTCCTTGCGCTTCAGATCTGTATACGATTTTTACCTGTCGGAAGCTTCTTTCAACCGAGTCCGAATCAACTTGATCTTTTTCTCTATTTCTGAAACTAATTTCAGACCCAACAATTATCGCTCACCCAACTCTGTCCAGCAGGTAGGAGTACGACACTTACGACCATACAACGCTTCATAAGGTGCCATCTTAATACTGGATTGATAGCTATTATTGTATGCAAACTCTGCCAGCGGTAGAAAATCTTCCCAACTACCCCTAAAGTCAATCACACGGCCCCTCAGCATATTTTCCAAGATCTGAATTGCCCTCTCTGACTGACCATCAGTTTGTGGATGAAACGCCGTGCTGAAATCCAATATTGTACCCAACGCTTGATGTAATGCCTTCCAAAATCGTGATGTAAATCTAGGGTCTTTGTATGATATGATAGAAGCTGGTACCCCATGAAACCTCACAATCTCTGCCACATACAGCTTGGCTAACTTATGTAGTGAGTAATCAACACGAATCGGTATGAAGTGAGCAGACTTCGTCAACCGATCGACAATCACCCACACTGAGTCTTTCTTAGTAGGCGTATGGGGTAGCCCACTAACAAAGTCCATAGCTATCGTCTCTCACTTCCAAAGTGGAATCTTCCTTTGGTGTAGTAACCTCAAGGCAAGCGGTGTTTCGCTTTACCTACTGACATGTCAAGCACTTACTCACAAACTCGATAACTTCTTACTTTAGACCTTACCACCAAAAGCGTTTCACGTAAAACTCGATACATCTTACTCCCACCGGGATGCATAGCGTATGGACTACTATGTGCTTCCTACAGAATCCTCTGTCTTAATTCAGAATTTCTTGGCATACAAGCCTTTCCACGAAAGCACAATACCTTATCACTGTTCAAACTAAAATCTTCTGTCTCACGACCTTCCACTCGCTGAAATCTAGAACTCAATGATCCATCTGACAACTGCTTCTCTTTAATCTGACTTACCCATGAAGGATTCACCTGAAGTTCAGCTAACAAGCTTCCATCAACATACAAACTGAGATGAACAAACATTTCTCTCAAATCAGATATTACCTTACGGCTTAATGCATCCGCGACTACGTTAGCTTTACCTGGGTGATATTCAATCTAGCAATCATAATCTTTCAACAATTCAATCCACCTCCACTGCCTTAAATTCAACTTCTTCTGGGGAAGGAGATATTTCAGGCTCTTATGATTGGTGTAGATAGTCGACTTCTCTCCACACGAGTAATGCCTCCAAATCTTCAAAGCAAACACTACCGCAACTAAATCAAGGTCATGCATGGGATAGTTTACTTCATGCGGTCTCAATTCCCGAGACGCACACGCTACCACTTTCCCCTCTTGCATCAACTCACATCCTGACCCTGTGTGTGACGCATCACAATAAACAACGAGCTCTTTCCCAGCCTTAGGCTGAATCAACACTAGTGCCTCAGTCAAAATCTTCTTCAACTTCTCAAAGCTCTCTTGTTGTTTATCAACCCAAACAAATGGTACCCCTTTCCGTAACAATTTGGTTAAAGGTGTAGCTATCAACAAGAATCCCCTAACGAACCTTCTGTAGTACCATGCTAATCCTAGAAAACTTTGAATTTCTGCCACTGACTTCGATGGTTTCCAATCTAAAACAACTTCAATCTTTAGGAGATCAACCTAATGCCCTCAACAGACACAACATACCCGTAAAAGTAACTTCCTCAACCAAAATTCACACTTCTTGAATTTGGCAAGCGATTTTCTCTCTCAAAATCTGAGAACAATCAAGATCACGAATCATGCTCTTCTTTCGTCCTTGAATATACCAAAATATCGTCTATGAACACTACGACAAACCAATCCAGATAGGGTTGGAATACTCAAATCATCATATCCATAAATGCAGCTGGTGCATTCGTCAACCCAAACGGCATCACTAGGAACTTGTAGTGACCATAACGAGTTTGAAAAGCTGTCTTATGAATATCTGCCTCCTTGACCTTAAGCTGATGATAACCTGACCTCAAGTCTATCTTTGAGAAAACTGAAGCACCTCGTAGCTAATCGAACAGGTCGTCAATTCTTGGCAACGGGTACTTGTTCTTAATCGTCAACTTGTTCAGCTGCCTATAGTCAATGCACATCCGCATCGACCCATCATTTTTCTTGACAAATAACACTGGAGCTCCCCACGGTGACACACTTGGTCGGATAAAACCACGGTCTAACAACTCCTGAATCTGGGCTTTAAGTTCTACCAGCTCCTTCGGCGCCATCCTATACGGAGCAATAGACACTAGAGCTATTCCCGAAAGAAGATAAATGCCAAACTCTACTTCGCGATCTGGAGGTAACCTTAAAAGCTCTTCTGAAAAAACGTCTGTGAACTCCTTCACCGTTCTAACATCCTTTACAGAAAATTCTTTCGCCTCCAAAGCACTGATGACAGCTAAGAATGCTTCACACCCTTTTCGCATAATCTTTTCAGCCTTTAGAGCAGACACCATATTGGACAAGTAATTCCTTCTTTCACCTATCAGTAGCACCTCTTTATCCTCAGGAGTCTCCAACACCACGCGCTTAGCAGCACAATCCAAATTTTCTTGGTACTTAACTAGCCAGTCTATGCCTAAAATCAAGTCAAACTAGCTGAACAGTAACTCCATCAAGACAGCCGGGAAGACAGTCCCTTGAACTTCTAAAGATACACTCCTAAAAAGTTTGTTCACCACTATAGATTGTCCTAAAGGGCTAATCACAGTCATCTCTCTAGAAGCAATCTCAAATTCTATGTTCAAAGTTCCATACACGGTACTAGTACCATACAAATGTGTCGACCCAATATTTATCAGTGCTGTAAAGGGCAAACCAAAAATAAAGAACATACCGGTTATGACGTCCGGTGTATTGCCCTCCTCTCGGCGTCTAGCTGCATAAACCAACCTAGGCTATCTTGCATCCATAATCCCAGTACCTCTGCCCGGTGCTCCACGCCCTCGGCCAAAACCATTTCTTCCTTTGACTAGACCACGACCTCTCAGTGGTTGCTACCTTCCTCTTTCGAACTATACATATCCCTGACCTACTGACCATGCTCTGTTTGGCTCTTGTAGACAGTCCCTTATCCGATGATCCATAGATCCACACCTGAAATATCTTTTATTACCTACCTAACACTCCCTTTAATAGAATTTCCCACATCGAGCACACTGCTGTGACTGACCAACAACAACAGACTTCACAACTCGACTCGGCTCATCAACCCTAGGCTCTTTTGGAAACTCCCAGTAGACCCTGACAATTCAAAATTCCTTTATTCCTACCTCTGTCCCTGTCTTGATTCTGCTTCTCAGATCGCTTCACCTCATCGGCTATCTTAGCCTTCTCAACTAAAATAGTAAATTCTCTCTCCCACTGTGGATCTATCAAGATCTGCAACTCATCCCTCAGACCATCCTCAAATCGGACACAACTCTCGTATTCTGTTACAATGATACCCCAGGCATAACGGCTCAAACACAAAAATTTTGCCTCATACTCACCATCGACTTATTCCGCTGGACCAAGTTCAGAAATGCCTTCCTCTGAGCGTCCACATAGCTCACCCCAATGTACTTTCCCTGAAACACTGCCTTAAAGAAGTCCCAAGTAATGCGGTCAGCTGTTGTACCATCCCTTACCAAGAGCCACCATTGGTATGCCTCATCTCGAAGGAGAGACACTACCCCTTTCAACTTCTCTTTCACGGTACAGTCAAGATCATCCATGATTTATTCCACCGCTTCCAGCCAGTACTCACTACGTTAGGAGCCACACCAAAAATACCCCTAAACATCTCAGCTCCATTAGCGGGGAGTCATTCTGAAATAAATTTTTGAGCTACTGATCCCGTGCTTGCTCCAACAACCCGCTATAAAACACGCAACATAGCTTGAGACACAGCATCGTCTCTACCAGTTTGATCCTAAAATCCTGCTTCCGCAATTGGTGATGCCGACACTTCACCATCTATCCCATGCCCTGATTTCGAAGGTTTAGCCCCAACACCCCGGCCTTTACCGCGACCATGCATTAGTATTTTTTTTCCACTGTTTATTACAGAACAGTCTTATGAAAATAACATTAGAAGTAGGTTTTCGCAAGAAATATTTCTAAGGGTCTCTATTCTTAGAGTTGTATTTCTCAAAACTATCTATCACTGTATTCCATAAGAATTCAAGTTGCAATCAAGAAAACTTACAATGCGGATCGGTGCCAGAGACTCAGGTGCCATACTTCCAGAAAACATGTATTTTTCTAAACCATTTTCCACACCAACTTTTAAAAATATTTTAAACCCTAAACCCACAGCCGAGTTTTACAATCGTGCTCTGATACCATAATTGTAACACCCCAAACCTAGTCTATACATTATGACCAAATCTGGCATGTTTCAGGAAAGGTAGTTTGAAATGTAAAGGAAAATCAAAATTTTTGAAAAAATAAACTTTTCGATCAGTGATTATATCTCAAAGATAATCTTAAGGAAAAGTATGTTTGAAGATTTTATTACCAACTTCTGTTTAAAATGAACTGAAAGTCATAATCAGTTTTGGTTTTACAAAAGTCAAAATCAGGGAATTCCCTAAACGTGACAGCTACAAATAATGTTTGAGGTTTTAAGAAAAATTTTTGGGTTATTAGCTTAACACTTATTCGCTTGTCTTCTTTCGTTAACACCTTAAAAATATGATTGTTTATAGTTTTATTTTAGAAAAATCTTCATTTGACATTTCATACGGTATGTAAAAGCCATATTAAAGCAAAAACCCAAATTAAAGTTATGGAGGCCTTATTACATTGAAAAATCCCAAAATTTTTAAAAAAATAAGTCTAATTAAGAGACAAAAATTTACGAGAAAATAATGCATGGCCACCTCAAGCCCACCTCGGCTCCAAATCCGCAACTAGGGGTTACCTGCACATTTAAGCAAAGGGATGAGTCACCAAGACTCAGTGTATAATTCCCCTTATAACACATTCGGCTTTAAGCCCATAATAGCACGTTGGGCCTTAGCCCTCACAATATGGAATATGAAAAATATGTATGCAATTCAACCCATCCCAACCTAGGTTTCCATCCTCTATATCACCTGAATAAGCTGAACACCTGTGGCCCCAAGCCACTGTGGTTCCAAACCACTGTGATACCAAATCACTGTGATAGAGTCACGAAATATAATATGTGGGGCCAACCCACTGTGACAATCATCGTTAAATATATGTGGGTCCAACCCACTATGGTACCAAACCACTGAGATAGTCACTGAGTAATATATATGGTGCCAAACCACTATGGTACCAAACCACTGAGACATAGTCACTGGATAAAACATGTGGGACCAACCCACTGTGGTACCAAACCACTGTGGCAGTCATTGAATCATGCTTTCCCTTTTTCACAGCATATCCCAAAGCCCATGCAGCATATTAACATACTTCCAATGTACAACAGATAAATATATCATACATACATACATTCAAAAGTAGTATCAAAGAGGGACTTACTCGATATCTCCAACCGTTACCCCCTAGGGTATCTCGACTTTCCACACAGTCGTTTCGGCATTCAGCCATCACAGTTATTTGTACAAAACAATAAAGAAAAGTGGGAGCGTTACACACCTAATTACGCGTAAAACTAGACCCTCTACGTCGACGCCTTCACTAACAGGGATAACAGTGATTTGCCTGTCTCAAGCAGGCGTCGGCTCTCTACCACATCCTGGCAGAAAGTCTCAAACCGTCAACACCGCACGTCTTTTAAACTTAGGAGCAGAGACCACGGGTTTGCCCTCCTCAGGTCCCTTAGATGCACCCTCCTTGGATCGGCTAGCACTCATATCCATGATAAGAGTCTTGATCAGTAGTTAAAGAAAAATGTGTGGTTGAGGCAACAAAAGGGAAAAGGGAAATAGACAACCCAAAATCAAAAGAATCTCCTTACCTCCAAAACTCGAATGGTATGGTAAGGTTCGCCAATCACAAGGTCTTAAGGCTTCGGACTACGAGCGTTTGGCTAATAGAGTTTCTCGGAGTAAGCATTCCAAACGAGAGAAGAAGAAAAGGAAAAGGGGGGTTAGCCAAAAACTAAACACCAAGCCAAATAGCCATTCGGCTATGGCCACATAAAACGAGAGAATGAAAAAAATGGCAAAAGAGTTTCCCCTTACCTTAACCAACAGATCCCGATTGTATAGACTTCTTGCGGCCTAAGATTCTGAGCACCTTGCTTCTTGATATTCGGCTAAGAGGCACAGAATGGAAGAAACATGTTTAGTTGTTACTAGGATAGATTGAACTTCACCTTGGAAAGAAGGACTAAAATAATATCCATAAGAAAATAAGATAAAGAACCATACCTTGAACAGAGAAACTGAATGACACACACAAGTAGATTCAGCACAGGAGAAGACAAAGAAGACAGAAAGGAATGAAGAGAATGGAAGCAATGTTAAAGAGAAAAGGGGTTTGGCTTAATGAAGGATGTAGAGAAAATAAAGTAGGAAGGTTTCGGTTATAGTGAGTAGAAGGTGAGGGAGAGGTTTGGCTAAATAAACAAAGGTAAAAGAAAAGAAAAGAAGAAGCAAAAGGGATGCCCAATTGGTCACACTACTTTCGGCTAATGTCAAAAGAGCAAAAGAGATGAAAAGAAGAAGCTGACAAGTTCGGGACAATGAGAAATAGGGGAAATCAAATGAGAGAAAAAAAACTCAAGAAGACTTGCAAAAATTGGCACACACCCTTAATGACCGAAAATGCTCCAAAGAAAAAAAACAATGCCTAAGACCTCTTTAACTTTCGGTACCCTCACCTAACCTGGCCACAAACCGAAATTCTCCTCCTTCAAGCTCCCCACATTCGACCAACACCTCCCCCCATGGCCACATCCCTTGATTTCCTCCTATTTTCACTCTCAACACTCATTCAAATTGGTTTGACCAATTCAAATTCCTACAAGCACTCTTGTCCATCCATTTGAACACTTTGACCCCTTCAACCATCAACCTTGAAGTGTCCCTACCGAATCCACCTTCTCCCTATCCTAGAACCAAAAATAAAGCTTCATAATGCGACTTATAGGATTCAAACTCCTCCCCTTTAACTCCTACAAGTGACGCCACCCACTTGCTCCTTAAGTGGTGTTATCTTGCCATCACACCACGCTCCATCTTGTGTCAACAAACACAAGAAAATAATCTTAAGGCCTGCTTCAACCAGCTCTCCCCCTTAAAGTGCCCAAAATGAAAAATTTTACCAAGGCTCTAGCTTGACCCCAAGCCTCCCCAAGACCCCCAAAGACATCTAAATAACAAGCAGAAGAAGCCAAGCACATAGAAACACATACAATGGAGAACCCCTAATTCTAAGATGTTAATAAGAGCCATTGAGAGGATTCACGAAGAACTAGGCAAGGACTCAGAACTACCAATGATCAGGTTTCCACAAGGTAAAACTCTAAAAAGCTCTAATTTACGCCAATCCCAATGACGTATAAAGAGCTATATCAAAGTTTATTTAATACACATGTGGTGTCTCCATTTTCTCTGAAGCCGTTACAGCCCCCATATCCTAAATGGTATGTCTTGAATGCTTAATGCGGCTACCATGCAGGAATAACGGGTCATTCAATCGAAAACTGTACTACGTTTAAAAAGTTGGTCGAATAGTTCATTAAAATGGGAAATTTGAAATTTAACGATTCATCAAAACCTGATCACTTTAACGAGGTAGTAAATGCGGTAACTGAAAGAGAAGTCAAGAAAGTGCGACTCTTTGAAGAAATCAAAAATGAAGAGGGAACCAGGGAACGAAGCTTCCATTCCCTTGCGTACTTGGGAGTGTTTTGAATAATGAGACTATGGAAGAGATCCTTGTATTTTTAGAGCTGATCTAGAGTAATATTCAAAACATGCTTGTTGCCTTAAGCCTAGAGGTAATAAGAACCTTTTTGTGAAATAGGCTTGTGTCCGAAATTTTATTTTAATAAAATGCATCTTTTAAGCAAATATTCTTTTATTCTTTCCATTTCATCTTGTACAAATAATTGTTCTTATTTTTTTCTTTTGTTTGAATTTTCTTTCAAATATTCTTTCATTCTTTATTCATTACCATACAAATAATCTCCTTAGAATTATTTATTCTTTGGATTTTTTTTTACTTCGTACTAGGTACCTAGATATCAATGATATAAGCAACGTTGTTACTAATTCCCTTTTTGAATGAAATATGGGTCTAGGAGATCAAAGGACTTTGAAGATAACAGAGATTGTAACCTATCTTCTAATTTGTTAAGAATGGTGAAACAAGATGAAAAATAGACCTTACTTTACAAAGGGTCATTGGATATTATGAACCTAGAAAAGAGGTAAAGATTATGGCCTAGCTTGTCACAAAACTAAGGCGAGACATCATAGAGCTATTTTCAAGAATTCAAAGATGTTTTCGCACGATCATATCAGGACATGCCTGGGCTACTAGGACACGGGCTAAACATGAGGATCGGGCACTGTTGGTTTACCATGGAAGGGGATTGCATCAGTTATACCGCAAATACTAAATTGAAGAAGATGAGATTTATATGACTCTTCTATTTTCTTCAAAAACTTTTCTATATGTGGGGCATGGATATTATGGGGCCAATCTCGTCAAACACTATTAGTTGACATCAATTCACCATCATGGTAGTCGTCTATTTTACTAATAAGGTGAATGTTGCTTCATATGCCAATATTGCAAAGTCAACAGTCATCAAAATAAAAATAATAAAAAAGAATAAAGGAAAGGATTAGGGACCGAAAAAGAATGCCAAAAAGGACAAAGTCAAAAGTTTGTAGTCTGTTCAAAGATCAGACGCCATATCATTAAGCAACAAAGGCATCCAAGAAAAACAAAAAAAAAAAAAACAAAAAAACAAAACAAGGATTGTAGAAAAGATGATCGAGACTTGTAAAAATTGGCATAAAGAAGTTACTATTTACCCTCTGTCTTATCGAACGTCGGCTAGAACCTTCACTGGGGCAACACATTGGAATAGAAACAGTTAAAAGCTATCAATCACGGTTAGATGATGCAAGCTTACGACAAAGAGGTTCATCCTAGAGAATTCCACGAGGGGAACCTGATGTTGAGGAAGATTCATCTTATACAAAAGATCTTCAGAGGAAAGCAAATTCCAAACTGGGAAAGACCTCATGTAGTAAGAAGGATTCTATTCTAGAGGAGCATTGATATTGACTAAGATGGATGCCAAAACTTTCCTAATCTGGAGAATCCAGGTTCATTCAAGAAGGATTTTACCTGAAAAGGGAAGGGCTAAGGTGAAAACCCGCAAAGGGCTCCTTGAGCTCAAATTCATTCAAAAAATTCAAAAAAAAAAAAGAAGAAGAAAAAGGAGAGCCCAAGGTAAAAACCCGCAAAGGGCGCTTTGAGACCAAAGGGGATTTGAGTTGAAAATTCAAAAAAGGGCGGCTCAAATTTTGATTGAAAGTGGGGTACATACAGTAGTCTTGCTACGCTTGAATTAACAATGAAGAAGTATGTTACGTCTTGAAGCATCGATAATGTACTTCGGATCCCCTAAACACATGTTGAGCTTAAAATGGTCTTCAAGAAGTTTGAACAAAG
This sequence comes from Gossypium rotundifolium, assembly GCA_025506655.1. Taxonomy (NCBI): domain Eukaryota; kingdom Viridiplantae; phylum Streptophyta; class Magnoliopsida; order Malvales; family Malvaceae; genus Gossypium; species Gossypium rotundifolium. The sequence goes on from CP106726.1 coordinate 82,579,330, forward strand.
AAGCTCAGGCTGCTATATCTGGGGCACCTAGCTTCTATCTTACTCATTTTTGAATTTTTTATCTTTGATTGCTTTATTCATTTCAAGATACGCCAAAATCAATTTTCTTTTATTGCCTTCATGATCTTTGATTAACTTATTTGTTTCAATCCATGCTCTTGATCAATTTATTTCTCGTCCATTTTTGTGAAATTTTTCAAGCATTTTATATTGAAATCGACACCGCCTGCCTCATTGATAGACTAGAACACGGCCTGAGTCCTGAAACATGGTCGTGCCTCATCATCAGACTCGACCACGGCCTGCAATCGAAGCACACGGACGTGCCACACGGACATGTCCCTGCCGCAGGAAAGAAGAGTTTCAGTCGATTTAGGGAACTTAGAGGCAAATAAACATATTCCAAAAGCCTATATAAAGACCCTAGAGGCCAGCCTTGGAGGGAACGCTTGGATAGGTGTTCGATTAGGCCGGAGAGGGCAGATTTGTGGACATTACTCCAAGATAGCCAGTTGATTCATCTCAAAAAGCTAGAATTATACTCAGGACGGCGGATCTCTCCTTCAATTCCTTTAGGGGGTTTTAGGGATTTCTTATGTTTTGTTTTATCTTTTCTTTTGCGATGTTTTCTTTTACAATTATAAACTAAACCCTCAAATACCTAAGGAGGATGAAACCTAAGATGAATCTTGTTATTGTTTGCTGAACTATATTATAAATATTTGGCTTATTCTTAATTATGAGTTCTTAATTCTTGTGTTGATATTTCTGGGATATAAATTCAAGTATGATGTGCTTAGGTGGAGGAGCAAAAGTCCTTGCCTAAGAGTAGATCTAGCATAATTAAGCAGAGTTGATCGCGCGCCTAGAGATAGGGTGACGAGATTTTGTCGAACTAGGGTGAAACCTAATATGGAAGTCCATAGATTGAGTTAATGCAATTCTAGTGGTTTTAATTAGAAAGAGGTTTCAATTAATCAACCTAGGGTTGGACGTTAGTCGCCTCGAGTGAGGGATTAATATATACTAGGGAATCTTACAGATCAAGTCAAGTGAATAAATCGTTTGGTTCAGTGTTAGATAACAAGTGAAGTCTAGGTGGATTCTTCCATGGGTGTTGTCTTAATCAATTGGTTTTTCCTCAAGTTATTTTCCAAATTTCATTCTTCTTTGTCTGAGAGTCTTTAGTTTAGTAGTTAGTTAATTTAGATTAAATAACAAATTCCCTTAATTCTTAGGCTAAATAATAGAAAGCGAGTTAGTAGTAGTACTTTTGGTTCCTTTGGGATTCGACATATCGGTCTTGCCTAAACTATACTGCTTTTCGATAGGTACGCTTGCCTCCATCATTGTCTTGGTTAGTTTCCAGGTTCGATCATTCTTTATATAAATTTTAAGACTCGGCAAAACAATGACAAGTTTTTGGCGCCGTTGTCGGGGAACTAAAATATTAAGAACACTTAATTTTTATTACTTTAGCCATATTTTATTTTTGCAATTAAATTTTATTTTTGCTTTTCTAAATTTTCTTCTTTCACTCCTTTCAGGTACCTCTAGTTTATGACTAGAAGGAACCCGACAGGACCTATACTTTACGATAGTGACATCAAAGGTACCGTTCGCAAAAATCGCAAAGAGATAAGGCGAAGCTTAAACTATATAGAAGAAGAGCAGGAAGGCAAAAGTGATCCTACTGAAAGGATGGTTGAGAATAATCTACTCCCTCTAGAGGTGGCAGAACATCATGCTCCACGTACTATGTATGATTATGCTAAGCCTAGTTTAACAGGAACTGAGTCAAGTATTATTAGGCCTACTATTGTTGTAAATAATTTTGAACTGAAACCTAACACTATATAAATGATACAACAGTTTGTTCAGTTTGATGGTTTGCAGGATGAGGATCCTAACACACACTTGGCGAATTTTTTAGAATTCTGTGATACCTTCAAAATAAATGGCGTTTTTGATGATGCCGTCTGTCTTTGGTTATTTTCCTTTTCTTTGAGGAACAAAGCCAAACAGTGGTTACATTCTCTTCCACGAGGATCAATCACTACATGGGTACAAATGACTGAGAATGTAATAGCTCGGATTAGACCATAGTCGGAACAGTGGTTCAAGACCCCAAATTTGAGGTCATAAAAAAATATTTTAATGATATTTTCTGTGTGAATGAGATGTGACAAAGTTTGTGTGAAAATTCTGTGTGATAATTTGATCGTTTGTATGTCGAATTAAGAGAAAGGACTTAATTGCATAGAGAGTAAAATGTTGTGTGCTGATTTGTGAGTACTTAGATGTTGTTGGCTTTTTAAGGAGGAGGCCTTATGTTGTTAATAAACCATTTTCAAGTTAGTGGATGGTTAAAACACAAATTAGCCTTAAATTATATTTGTTTTATATGTTTAATGGAAGGGCAAAATGGTAAACTATGTGTTAATGTTATTATACCAAAAACAAAAAGGAATTAAATGGCCATTTTTATCATCTTCTTTGGCCGAATGTAAGTAAAGAAAGAAAAGAAAGAATTGAGCTAGGTATTCGACACTTACAAGGCTAAATTCAAGGTATATTTTTGGTCGGTTTTCGATAATTTCTATGTTTTCGTAATCGTTGCTTCGAGCTCTAGCTAACCCATGTTGTAATTTTGTGAATTGATGATATTTTTGTGATGAGCCATTTATGAACACTTGAGCTTTGTGATGATAGTTGGTGAAATATGAAAGCTTGATGTTAGGTTAACATAGTTTGTATTTGAATTTTTGGTGAAATTTAGCATTTTGGGATAAATTGTGAAAAGTGTATATTAAGGGACTAAAATGTGAAATAAATAAAATGTGTGGGTTTGTATGGACATTAGTAAAATTTGGCTAAGCTTGTGCTAGGTGGAATTTGGTGAATTTGATGATTTTGTAAGATAGGGACTAAAGTATCGAAATGTAAAAATGTGAGGGCTAATTTGTAAAATGTCCTAAATATGTGTGTTTGGACTAAAATGATTAAATTTATGATTGAATGGATTGAATTTAAATGTGTATAGACCAAGAACGAAGAGGTTCGGATCGAGATCGAGGCAAAGACAAAGTGCTCGAGTAAATCGACCGTTTTAGTATTTTGACGTCCGAGGTAAGTTCGGATATAAGACTGGTTGTAAACTTTATCTATGTGATATAAATTGAATGGATGTATATGTATCTATGGGATTTGAAATGCTATGTGCTGAATTGAGATAAAGGGGCACTAAGTGTGCGAAATTTGAAACGAGAAAGAGATGATTGGCACTGTGTGTGCGAAAAGATAGAAGCTTTAGCTTATCGACTTGGCACTGTGTGTACGATACCGATATAAGTTTGGTTTAATGTATTGGCACTAAGTGTGCGGTGATGATTATGTTTCAGTTATGAAATTGGCACTAAGTGTGCAAATAAACCAATGGAATAGCAAGGGTTGAACGAGAGGTAATATCGAACAATTGAGTAGCATAAATGGTAAATAACTATGTGTTGATCAAGGTACGTTTGAACCTATGCGGTTGATGATAGATTTAAGAGTTGAATGAATAGATAATTGGGTATGTGGTTGAGATTGATAATGTGCCTAGTTGTGCCTTTATCTATGTAACACCCTAAATTAGGGGTTGTTTGAAATTTAATTATTTTTCCCATGTGTGTACTTGAAGAATTAAATGCTATGATCATTTGACATGTTTAGGGTCTAGAATTAACCCCGAGCTAGGCCTGACCTAGTATTAAAAATTTCTTTTTAAGTGAGTAAAAGGAGGGAGCTAGGTGAGATAGGGCTTAAATAAAATTTAGGGAGAAGCATGACACAAAGAATTGGCTTGGTGCGTCTAAGGGTGTTGCAAGGGAGGTCTTGGGTTCGATTCATGGGAGATACAAGGGGGAAATAAATATTATTTTTGCGTTATGAATGGTTGGGCTAGGAAGGCTTTATAATTAAATGAAGGAGGTTTGTGACATGAAAGACAGGTTGGTGGAGTGGCTTGGGGCGTCACTTAAAGGGCTTTGGTTTAAGGTCTCGAGTTCGAGACATAAAAGACGCAATGAGCATTTTATTTTGGGCTTTTTGGCGATTAAGGAAAAAGGGGCCAGGGATGAAGGCTTTAAAATTAAATGGTGAGGATATTTGACATGAAAGTCAAATGGGAAAGATGGCAAAGGCGTTTAAGGGAGGTGCGTTAGTGAGGTTCGAGTTCGAACCAAAGTAGCAAAGAATCGCTTTTTTTTTTTTTTGAAACCGCGTATGGGAGATGGGAGTGATGGCATGTTTGTGGACTCTTGAATTGATAAAGATAAGGCTTATTTTTTGCACTTATTAACTGGAAGGAGTAGTATTAGTAAGTTTATTTTCATTTAAATTGTAAGAAAGAGGATAGAGATTAAAGTAAGATAAATCTTGCATTATCTTGGATAATTAAAGGTGGAAATTATCACCATAGGGAGGGTGTTATTGAACATTGGTGTAACATCCCAAAAATGGCGCTTATTTGGAAGTTGATTGTTTTCCTTATGTATGAACTGATGCGATATTATTTATGGAATAATAGAGCTTAAATTAAGGCTTTGAGTTAGCTTCGGTTTGGTAGGAAATTTTAGCTTTTAATTTTAAAGCGGGAGCCTTAGCGGGAGGGTGTTATAAGAATAAATGAAGGAAATTGGGCACTAAAAGGCCTTGGCAAAGTGGCAAAAGTGAGGCCACTTAAGAGCCTAGTAGTGACGCCTACAAGGGGTGAGGAGAGCCTTCGCTCGAGTCGAAATTCTCCTTTTGGAACCTTTTTGGATGGCAACAAGAGAGAAAATGCTCAAATTTTATTTCAATATTAAAGGATAATATGAGCATTTTAAATTGGATTTTTTTAATTGTTTAATTCTAAGGATAATTAGGATGATATTAGTTTATTTAGATAAACAAGATAATAGGTGATAATAAGGAAATTATTTGGATTATTAAGAGATTATTTGATTATTTGGGAATTAATAGATTTTTATCTAAGGATAATTAGTGATAATCAAGGATATTATGAATTATTATTGGATTATTTTTCAAATGATTTGAATTAAATCAAATGAGTGGCCAGGAGAGGTTGTAAGTGGTTGCCAAAATTTAAACACCTCATGGGGAGGTGGACGGCAAGGCCACTAGGGGGGATGCCGAATGCCTATAAAAGGTTCAACCTTGTCACCTTGTTTGCTTTTTGTCATTTTTGCTAAGTGCCGAAATTCTCTTCAAGCATTCTTTCATCTTTTATTTTTTTTTACTCCTTTGGCAATAGCCGAATTTCCTCTCTACTTCCATATTCCATCTCTCCAATCTTTTCACTCCCTTTTCAACTGAAAAGCCCTCTCTACTTCTTTTTGCCGAAACCCCACATTCAAATTCCCTTCCTCTACTCTATAGACTTGGCCGAATATTGAAGCAGAGGTAAGAAGTATTATAATATACTATTTTGTTTCCTCTCTTCTATGTCTCTCACGACATCCATAAGGGGTAAGTGCCGATTTCAATAGTGTATTAACACCTTGTGAAACTGATTTCTTTCTAGGAAACTCCGGATCTCAAAGCGTAAAGGTGGATCTTCCATTCCTTAGTCAATCGATTGGTAAGTAGGTGGTAAGGATTTATGGTAAATAGAGTGCTATTCTAGTAAGTCGATTAATGATTAAAAGTCAAGGCTATCGGTATTTACTAATCGATGGTGGTTGGCGAGCGTAGCGGGAATTGAGTCCGTGATTAGGAACCGAAAGGATAAAGTAAGGTTCGGGTTCACAAGGAACCCTTCTCAAATTATTTGGTTTGGCCGAATGGCCCATATCACTAACTCTATTATGGTCGAATATAGGACAAGTAGATCTAGGGTGGCCGACTCTTCTTTTCGGATTTAGAGCATCCAAAGGTGACAGTGTGTACATACACACGTATAATTATTTAAATGTCTTGAGTGTTATGTATGCTAACTTTGACTTGTGTAGCATCGGATTAATACTATAATGGTATGAGTGGTGATCTGGTAAGTACTGTTAATATGAATGTGTTATTGATGCTTTTGGTAAGCATGATGTATTGATACATGATATGTATACATGGTGATGTGGGATTAATGAGTGGAGGGGCGGTATTATTGTGCCGACGGGCACCAAGTGTTTTGGTAACACACCTGTGACTACGGTCACCAGAGGTTTGGTACCTCCGGAGGTTTGGCACCTCATAGCGCCTCGCCCACGTGGCTTAGCACCACCGTGGGTTGGCCCCACTTTGAGATATGGGATTGACGCCGGTGATTTGGTATCACACGATGGGTTGGCCCCATCAACCGATTTGTGTCTTCGGACACCGAGGTTTGGCACCTCCAGTGATTTGGTATCACATTTGTGACTTAAAGTCACCAGTGGTTTGGCACCACCAGTGGTTTTGTACCACAATGGGGTAGACTGTGGCGATTGGTTGGCTAGGTTGGGGCACATAATATTATGCATATTAACTGTTATATGTTGTGTATGAAAATGTTTAAAATCGGGGGAAGGGTTACATACTGAGTCTTGGTGACTCACCTTCTCCTTAATTTTTCAGGTGATGCATAGATCGTGGATATGGAGCCAGATGGACTCGAGGTGGCCATGCAGTGGATTTAATTTAAATGAACTTTAGTTTCAGTTGTGATATTTTTATTTTGGGTTTTTATTCTATTTGGATGTAATAAGGCCTCCTGATATTTTGTTTTGCTACTTTTCATACGTTGGATACTTTGTTTTAAACTTTGTTATTAATATTTAAATCACATGTTTTCCAAGTTAAAACGAAAATTATTTTTAACGTGCCATCGGGCACCTTCAAAGTTTTATTATAACTCGGCTTAAATAAATTTCTCAAATAAGCACTAAGTAAAGCTTTTACAAAACAATCAAACAAAAAGGTTTTCAACAACTTAAACCGATTTAGAAAATGACTTTCTTTAAAATGTTTTCATCTTGTAATAAGCTAGATTCGCCATAAAGTTTGGGCGGGTTTGGGTTGTTACAAAATTGGTATCGAGCAGGTTCAAAGCTCATTTGTGGGGCCCAAGGCCCAAAAATGTTTAGTAGGCCTTATCAATTGTTTTGGGTTTTAAAGCAGCATGGCCCGAGTCTCCGGCACCGATCCGCCCAGGTAAGTACATCTAAACCTCTTTGTGAAATATATTCTGTAGAAGGGTAGGAAGCATGGAATGTAGATAGACTTATAGGAACTTGAACCCCAGGATTAGATTGCTCAGACACACAAACAGAACATAAGACTTAATGAACTCAACCAACCTATGACCAAGTTCTTGAGCTAGGGTGTGGCAACCCCTATCACGCATGTCTAGGATTGGATCCGAAGAGCACAGTATTTAAGCGGTCCGAGTGACTCACCACCTCTTCGCAGTATCCTACAGTGCGTAGCTTGGGTTCACCCTAACTCGTAGGGCTCATGGTGTGGTAACCTTTGTGCGCATGTCTAGAAAGGTTCGGTGGGAGCTTGGTATTTAAGCGATCAGCGTGACTCACCTCCTCTCCACACGAAACCCACTGCACAGTGCGTAGCTTTGGTTCACCCCGACCAAGAGGGCTCGGTCATAGGCTAAACATAATGACTAAAACCCGAAAGGGAACTAGCCTTGATTTTCGAAAAAGAATGAAACAACAAAACTTGGTTTTAAAACTTTTAAAATCACTCTTTCAAACATAAGAACAACTCTTTTTACAATGTTTTCCCCGAAAAAAATTGATTTGTGAAAAATTACAGAAATGCCCTTAGGGGTGAAATTACTAAAATACCCTTGACTCATAAAATATCAAATCAATGGTTTTGCCCAAAAATTTCCTTATTTTAGAAATATCCAAAAACTCTATTTTACAAATCACCAATAAATTACTTTGGTTTTAGGAAATTTCGAAAATGCCCTCAACTTGTAAAATTACCAAAATGACCCTGAGTACAAAATTTTTACAACATCATTGTTTTAAGAAAGGAAAACTCTCAAAAGGGACCCTCAAAGTTTTACAACTGATAAAATACCCCGGATTTGTTAAAAATTTCAAAATTACCCCGATTGACAACATTACCAAAATACCCCTAGTTTCCAAAATGATGCCAAACTTCGAATTTCACAAATTTTCAGAAATGCTCTTCAGTTTTGGAAATTTCAAGTGACCTGCTTTATTGAAGTTTTAAAATCTCTCGGATTCTATTACAAAAATACCCTTGTAGAGAAATGACGAAAATACCCCTAGGTTAGAAACAGGACAGAACTGTCCGATGAGTGAATAGGTATGGAAAGTACTAGGGAATGAATGTGGCCTTTTGTGTGAACTAGGGTAGAATACTTAAAACATTTTTTGATCGAAAGAATCCTTATTAAACTTTTCATAAAATTTTTCGCGGGTAATCAAGTGGAACAAATTACTAATCCATAAAATTTTTCTTAATCGATTAAAAGCGTTAGATAGAATGAGTTCTAGAGGACGTGGCCGACGTGGACGTGGTAGGGAAGAATGACCATATCTCGAACTCGTTAGGTTAGGACATGGTTCTGAAAATGAGGTACCACCGCCACCACCACCTCCAGCTTTTGGAGCAGAGGAGCAAGATCGACGGAGGAGAGGCGTGATCGCAAACTGTGTTGCGAGTTCTCGAGTTGATGGCTGGGGCAGGTGGAAATCTGGGAGCTCGAAAATCTGTTCCCGAGCGAATTCGGTCCAACGGAGCTGAGGTGTTTCGGGGTGTGTCGGGAGTGGCACCTAGTGCAGCAGAATACTGGCTAGAATCTACGGAAAGGATCATGGACGATCTTGACCTGTCCAACGAGGAGAAGCTGAAAGGAGCAGTGTCACTTCTGAAGGATGAAGCATATCAGTGGTGGCTCACTGTTCGGGATGGTGCCACGGCAGAGGACCTTACATGGGAGTACTTTAGAGTTGCTTTCCAGAAAAAGTATGTGGGTACTAGCTACACTGACGCGCAGAGAAAAGCTTTTTTGGGGTTAGTACAAGGAACTAAGTCCGTGTCGGAGTATGAGGCGGAGTTTCTAAGGCTGAGTAGATATGCGAGAGGCATTGTGGCTACGGAACATGAGCGCTGTGTCCGCTTTGAGGACGGGTTGAGAGATGATCTAAGGCTGCTGATTGCTCCGCAGCAGGTCCGTGAGTTTTCGTCCCTAGTAGAAAAGGCTAAGGTAGCCGAAGGGATCAAGGAAACCGTAAGACAGAAGCATGATAGGAACAACTAGAAGAGAGGCTTTGGATCGCTTGGATCGGGCAGTAATATGGAGAAGAGGGCTAGATTTGGGGAATCAGAAAGAACTACAAAGCCTGCTCAGTGGCCACCTCAGTGTGTTAGATGCGGGAAATCCCATTCAGGAGAATGTTTGGCTGGAAGTAAAGGGTGCTTTGAATGTGGGTCATTCGAACACCGTGTAAGGGATTGTCCTCGGAAGTTAGCTAAGAGTCAACCAGTGGGTCAGAACCGTGCCCAGGATAGAAATGAAGGACCACCACAGAAGGGTCGAGGTGCAGCTAGAGGTAATGCTAATGGTAATGGGCGTGGTCAAGGTGTCTTTGCAGGAGGCGAGGCAACCAAGGTTGGTTTACGCATTGGCCGTCATGAGGGGAAGATGTGCTGGGACATGACAATGAGTAAGTATCTTATGTTTGGAATGTTCTTTGTTAATTTGTTCATTGGGTGGTTGTTTGTTTTGTTGCTCGTAAAGTCTGTACCTTGAGTATGATAGATACTGTGCCTAGAAGTATGATAGTTCTTTAAGATCGAGTGCATGCAGAAGCGTAGGATGACGAGTTTGGATCTGAGATTGAACGATAGTAAGTAATTTCGAGGACGAAATTCTTTTAAGGGGGTAGAACTGTAACATCCCAAAAATGGGGCTATTTGGAAGTTGATTGTTTTTCCTTATGTATGAACTGATGCGATATTATTTATGGAATAATAGAGCTTAAATTAAGGCTTTGAGTTAGCTCGATTTGGTAGGAAATTTTAGCTTTTAATTTTAAAGGCGGGAGCCTTAGCGGGAGGGTGTTATAAGAATAAATGAAGGAAATTGGGCACTAAAAGGCCTTGGCAAAGTGGCAAAAGTGAGGCCACTTAAGAGCCTAGTAGTGACGCATACAAGGGTGAGGAGAGCCTTGGTTCGAGTCGCGAAATTCTCCTTTTGGCACCTTTTTGGACCAACAAGAGAGAGAAAATGCTCAAATTTTATTTCAATATTAAAGGATAATATGAGCATTTTAAATTGGATTTTTAATTGTTTAATTCTAAGGATAATTAGGATGATATTAGTTTATTTAGATAAACAAGATAATAGGTGATAATAAGGAAATTATTTGGATTATTAAGAGATTATTTGATTATTTGGGAATTAATAGATTTTTATCTAAGGATAATTAGTGATAATCAAGGATATTATGAATTATTATTGGATTATTTTTCAAATGATTTGAATTAAATCAAATGAGTGGGCAGGAGAGGTTGTAAGTGGTTGTAGAAATTTAAACACCTCATGGGAGGTGGACTGCAAGGCCACTAGGGGATGCCGAATGCCTATAAAAGGTTCAACCTTGTCACCTTGTTTGCTTTTGTCATTTTTGCTAAGTCTCAAATTCTCTTCAAGCATTCTTTCATCTTTTATTTATTTTTTTTTACTCCTTTGGCAATAGCCGAATTTCCTCTCTACTTCCATATTCCATCTCTCCAATCTTTTCACTCCTTTTCAACCTGAAAAGCCCTCTCTACTTCTTTTTAGAAACCCCACATTCAAATTCCTTCCTCTACTCTATAGACTTGGCGAATATTGAAGCGGAGGTAAGAAGTATTAGCAATACTATTTTGTTTCCTTCTCTTACGTGTCTCTCGTCGACATCCATAAGGGGTAAGTGCCGATTTCAATAGTGTATTAACACCCTTGTGAAACCAATTTCTTTCTAGGAAACTCCGGGATCTCAAAGCAGAAAGGCGGATCTTCCATTCCTTAGTCAATCGATTGGTAAGTAGGTGGTAAGGATTTATGGTAAATAGAGTGCTATTCTAGTAAGTCAGTTAATGATTAAAAGCCGAAGGCTATCGGTATTATTTACTAATCGATGGTGGTTGGCAGAGCAGAACTGGGAATTGAGTGCTGTGATTAGGAACCGAAAGGATAAAGGTAAGGTTCGGGTTCACAAGGAACCCTTCTCAAATTATTTGGTTTGGCCAAATGGCCCATATCACTAACTCTATTATGGTCGAATATAGGGACAAGTAGATCTAGGGTGGCCGACTCTTCTTTTCGGGATTTAGAGCATCCAAAGGTGACAGGTGTGTACATACACACGTATAATTATTTAAATGTGCTGAGTGTTATGTATGCTAACTTTGACTTGTGTAGCATCGGATTAATACTATAATGGTATGAGTGGTGATTACGGTAAGTACATTAATATGAATGTGTTATTGATGCTTTTGGTAAGCATGATGTATTGATACATGATATGTATACATGGTGATGTGGGATTAATGAGTGGAGGGGCAGATTATTGTGCCGACGGGCACCAGTGTTTTGGTAACATATCTGTGACTACGGTCACCAGAGGTTTGGTACCTCCAGAGGTTTGGCACCTCATAGCGTCTCGTCCCTGTGGCTTAGTACCACCGTGGGTTGGCCCCACTTTGAGATATGGGATTGACGCCAGTGATTTGGTATCACATGATGGGTTGGCCCCATCAACCGATTTGTGTCTTCGGACACCAGAGGTTTGGCACCTCCAGTGATTTGGTATCACATTTGTGACTTAAAGTCACCAGTGGTTTGGCACCACCAGTGGTTTGGTACCACAATGGGGTAGACTGTGGTGATTGGTTGGCTGGGTTGGGGCACATAATATTATGCATATTAACTGTTATATGTTGTGTATGAAAATGTTTAAAACCGGGGGAAGGGTTACATACTGAGTCTTGGTGACTCACCTTCTCCTTAATTTTTCAGGTGATGCATAGATCGTGGATATGGAGCCGGATGGGCTCAAGGTGGCCATGCAGTGGATTTAATTTAAATGAACTTTAATTTCAGTTGTGATATTTTTATTTTGGGTTTTTATTCTATTTGGATGTAATAAGGCCTCCTGATATTTTGTTTTGCTACTTTTCATACGTTGGATACTTTGTTTTAAACTTTGTTATTAATATTTAAATCACATGTTTTCCAAGTTAAAACGAAAATTGTTTTTAACGTGCCATCGGGCACCTTCAAAGTTTTATTACAACTCGGCTTAAATAAATTTCTCAAATAAGCACTAAGTAAAGCTTTTACAAAACAATCAAACAAAAAGGTTTTCAACAACTTAAATCGATTTAGAAAAATGACTTTCTTTAAAATGTTTTCTACTGTAACAAGCTAGATTCAGCCATAAAGTTTGGGCCGGGTTTGGGTTGTTACAATTGGACTCCTTCGGGGGCTGTCCATATCAGATTTGTATAGCAAAGAAGTGCCAAAGATCCATCAAATTCTTATTTTTTTCTCTCTTCATTGTGTTGGCCGAATTCTCCCATTGTTACATTGCCAAAATTTGCTCAAAACTTCTAGCTTCTCTTGCTTCTTCTTAGCCAAACCTACCCTTTTTTCTTGTCAAAAATTCCAGCCTTTTCATCTTTTGACTAGCCAAATATCTCTCTCATAAAAAGGGGCTTAGGCCGAATTTCATATCCCCAACTAGGGTGCTGCCGAATTTCATAGTATGGTAAGGGATCTCTCTAAGTTTAATTCTTTAATTATTATGGCCAGCCGAAACCTTGAGGCTCAACCATGTATTTTTGTGTTGGCCGAACCTTATTAAGACCTTGGATTCATGTTTTGTTTTGTAGTCAAGAGAGGATAACATTAAAGGAGTAAGGAGATCTTTCAGGATTTGATTCCCCCAGGTAAGGAGGTAAGTGACATTCGGCCATAAGCCTTGATTATGTGTGATTGTACAAGTCGATTCTTAACATGCGTTTTGGTAGGATCTCGAAGACTCAAGTGACAAATACAGGATTTCGATGAGTTTGGTAAGTGAATAAGCTACATTCGGCCAAGGGCCTTTCGATTAAAAAGTTTATGTTAAATGCCGAAACTAACATGTGCCATGGATTTAGGGGCTAATTAAGGCTTCGGGATTTGTTTGGAAATCAAATCCGTTTAAGGTAAGTTCCACAAGAGCCTTTGGTATTTCTTTTAGTTTGGCCGAATAGGCCAAAGCCCCTAATCATGTGCTGGCCGATTGTAGGAGGAACCAACATCTTGGGATTTCGCTCGTATATTCGGGATTTGCTAGTAAATAAGTGTGTAAAAACTCACTACGCACTTTATTGATTTATATGACTTTGTTGTTTGCCTATTTAATCTTTTTGCTAGTTTTGCTTGTGGGCATAAGATCGGATTCCGGGTAAGTCCCCTAATAATTGTGTTTATGAAATATGATTGAGTATGCCATCATATGCTGATAAATGTATGATATATGAAATTGATATGTAAGCATGATGATGGTGGGTTTGTTTGAGAGGAGGGGGATGATTTTATGGACTGTCGTCAGTGGTTTTGACCACAAGATGGGTTGGCCCCATCAGATTATTTGTGACTTATGGTCATCAGTGGTTTTGACCACACCGATTGATAATTTGCGACTAAGTCCCAGTGGTTTGGTACCACCAGTGGTTTTGACCACACTTGATTATTTGTGACCTATGGTCATCAGTGGTTTTAACCACACGATGGGTTGGCCCCATCATTTAAATTGTGACACTAGTCACCAGTGGTTTTGACCACCAGTGGTTTTGACCACACGGGGTAGTTAAGGAGTATGGATGGTGAAACACCCCACACCCGGCCCACGAGAATGGACCGGACCTGATATGTTCCTAAAGAAAACCGGTTCCAAAAATTTTTCGGTACTTAGAGAAAATTCGTAAATTTTTAGAAAAACTAATATTTTGAGTTGGGCTTAGATTGGAAACCCATTTATTTAATCTTGTAAAGCCATTTAATTAAATACATCCAAAATAGTTCTTAGCACAGTACTTAATAGTAAAGCAAAAATAAAGAGAAATCCACTTGGCCTTATGGCCTTATTACATCAAGTAAAACCCAAAATAAAATTAAAGGTACTAATAAAATATAGTCCAAATTAAATCAAATCTCTGAATGTAGCATGGCCACCTCATGGTCCACCGGCCCGGTCCATCACTGTTCATCACCTGAAAATATTTCCCACAACGAGGTGAGTCAACAGACTCAATGTGTACACAACATTAACATTCAACAAATCAGGCATACAAGTTCATATCAAGTTCATGTTCATATAAAATAAATGATGTAACCCAAACCCAAGCCTAATGGTCCATCCGCTACACACCACCCGTGCATCGCCATCCACACCGGGAATACTAAGTCAACCTCCATCCGCTACACACCATCGAAGGCGTCATTGCGATGACGTGCTCATCGCCCATATAATTTGTGTCATAGACACCATATTCAAATAATGTAACCGGTTACCAAATTCAGATTTTGTAACCGGTTACCACATAACGTTGGTGAGACCAAGTCAATCACCTTCATATAACGTTGGTGAGACCGAAGTCAACACCTTCTTCCCCTTTCACATAAATCCCGAATGCCCCAAAAATATATATATGCATAACATACTTAATTTCATAATCATATACATATATTCACATGTTATAAAATAACATATTTCATAATCCTATCAGAAGTAGGAAGCGTACCTGAGTACTTTTGTACCACATTAGGGTACTTAGCCATATTCATATTCTTACGTATAATCACATAATAAAATAATTGCCATATGAAATATCGAAAGTTAGTGTGCGTACACACCTGATTTGCTTAATAGGTTCCTTGAGATCTCGGGAATCCTGATCTATCTTTAGATCCTATATTCGGCCAACCATTAAAATATATTAACAACCTATTTGGCTTAAAAACCAAATCCAAGTAGGATTTGTATTACTTACCTTGTTGCCGAGTTAGATGATTGTAAATCAAAGCCCGAATTTACTAGTATCCTTTTTCCTTGAAATCGGCTAACACTAAATCATGTAACCATGTGAGTTTTCGGCTTTTGAAATAAATAAAAATAATTCCAAATACCAAAATTAAGCCTTGGCAGATTGGATATATGTACTTACCTTATAGATTCCAAATCCTGAAAGTTTCCTTCGTCTTGAATATCTGTCGAAATCCCTAAAATTCATACGTTAAATCTGATCTAACTTTAATAAATTGTAATTGGCCTTTGGCCGAATGTGTCTCACCTTAAATTCCTTGAATCTGAAATCCCGAAACTCTTCCTTTGACATTCAGCCAATAGACATAAAAGAGGTTATTTTCTTAAATCTTGATTAAACGAATCGGAAGAACAAGAATTAATTGTTCTTACCTTAGATCCTTGATCTTTATATTCGTAATTGTGAAGACCGAGATCCCTTGTATATTCGGCCATATCAAGAATAGGATTAGGCCTTTTACTTTTGGCAACTAGAAAAGAAAGAAAGGAAATTGAATGGCTTAACCTTACCTTGATGCCTTTAATCAATTGCTTCCTTGTTTTGAGTTACTGAGAGATCCGCTATGGAGATTTAATGAGATCAAAAGAGAAGGGTTTTGACTTAACAATGACAAAAGAGAGGAAAAGAAAAGATGGAGTCCTTGCTTAGGAGAAATTTCGCAAAGAGAATAAGGACTAGGGAATTTTCGCACACAAATGAAAAGATGAGAGAAAAGCCTCCAACTCTCCTCCTTTAATCGAAATTACTATGCCAAGAGTCCTTGACTTGGCCACCACTTCCCACAAGTGATAATATTATCATTTAATTATCACCTTATTAAATTAAAAGTATTTAATTCATCCTATTTCTCCTCAATTATCTTATTAAAAGAAAATCCTTATTTATCACTTATTAATCAAGTTTTTACCAAATAAAACTCCTCCCTTACTAGGATTAGGTGCCGTCCACCCTTAGCCTTGGAAGCCAAAATAAAACCTTCAATATTTGCTTTCCAAGTGACTCGAACTCGGCCCATTTCTCTTACACATGGCGCCATTTCCATAAGCTTTAAGTGACACCTTGAGCCACTTTTCCAAGCCCGATTGTGTGTCAAATCTCACCAACTTTTTCTTTTAAGGCCCTCTTGCCCTTATTTCCTATTTTGAACTTTAAAATTTGTCATTCAAGCATTATTTCTAAGTTTCCTAAAATTTTCACATGGACTCAGAACTTGCCATTTTCCTTACATCTTCGTGTTTCCAAAATGTTCAAGTTTCCAAAATGTTCGAGTTTCCAAAATGTTCAGTTTCCAAAATGTTCGAGTTTCCAAAATGTTTATGTTTCCAAAATGTTGTGTTTCCATAATGTTCGTGTTTCCAAAATGTTTAGGTTTCCAAAATGTTCAGGTTTCCATAATGTTCAGGTTTCCAAAATGTTCAGGTTTCCAAAATGTTCAGGTTTCCAAAATATTTAGGTTTCCATAATCATGCATTTCCAGGTTTCCAAAAATATCAAAAATTTATTCTTAGTGCTTAAACTTGTCATTTCATACATTCAAATTGAAAATGCATAGGCCCTATTCAGATGTTACAGTTCTACCCCCCTTAAACAAAATTTCGTCCCCGAAATTTCCTAACTAAAATAGTTGAGGGTATTGCTGTCGCATAGTCTCTTCTGACTCCCACGAAGCTTCTTCCGATCCATGATTGCGCCATAGCACTATGACTAGAGGCACTGTCTTCCTTCGTAATACTTTCACATCACATACCAAAATTCGAATCGATTCTTCCTCATAGGATAAGTCTGGCCTTAGCTCCACTTCTTCAACAGATACCACATGCGACGGATCCGATCGATAGCGACGTAACATGGATACATGAAATACGTCGTGCATCTGCTGTAATTTTGGCGGCAACTCTAATTGGTATGCCACTGGCCCAACTCGCTTCAGTACTTGATAAGGCCCTATAAATCTTGGGCGTAGCTTCCCTTTGCGGCCAAACCTCATTACCTTCTTCCAAGGTGAGACTTTCAGGAACACTTGATCTCCTACTTCAAACTCTATTTCCTTTCGCTTAAGGTCCGCATACGACTTCTGGCTATCAGAGGCTTCCTTCAACCGTGCCCAAATTAACTCAACCTTCTCTCCAGTTTTTGCCACCAACTCTGGACCCAAAACTCGGTGTTCTCCTAACTCGGTCCAACAAGTAGGTGTTCTACACTTCCTTCCATACAAGGCTTCAGATGGTGCCATCCGAATGCTAGCTTGATAGCTGTTGTTGTAGGCAAACTCATTCTGTGCAAGTAATCTTCCCAACTTCCTCGAAAATCCATTACACGACCTCTCAACATATCCTCCAACACTTGTATAACTTCGTTCGATCGCTGTCCGATTGTGGATGAAAAGTCAGAGTGAAGTCTAGCTTAGTGCCTAAAGCTTGATGAAGTGCCTTCCAAAATCGTGATGTAAACCTTGGGTCTCTATCGGAGATGATCGACATTGGTACTCCATGTAACTCACGATTTACGCCACATATAACTTGGCCAACTTCTGAAGAGAATAATCCATTCTTACTGGGATAAAGTGTGCGGACTTGGTCAACCGGTCCACAATCACCCATACCAAGTCCTTCTTAGTAGGCGTAAGGGGAAGCCCACTAACGAAGTCCATGGTAATTCTTTCCCACTTCCATCGGGGAATTTCGATTGGTTGGAGCAATCCCGATGGGACTTGGTGTTCAGCCTTAACTTATTGACACGTCAAACATTTTCCCACAAATTCAGTCACCTCTCGTTTCAGATCAGACCACCAAAACTGTTCCCTTAGATCTCTATACAACTTGATGCCTCCGGGATGCATAGCATAAGGGCTACCATGCGCTTCCCGAAGAATCCTTTGTCTCAACTCCTTATTCCTCGGCAGACAAACTTTTCCCCTATAGCACAATATTCCTTCATCATTGACGCCATAGTCCTTTAATCCCCCTTGATGTACTTGCGCAACTTAGTACTTAAGTCATTATCAGCCAACTGTCCCTCTTTTACCTCTTTTAGCCATGTGGGCTTGACTTGTAATTCTGCCAACTGACTTCCATCGTCATATAGACTTAAATGAGCGAACAAAACCCGTAGATCCGATACAACCTTCCGACTTAGGGCATCGGCTACTACATTCGCCTTGCGGATGATATTCTATCGAGCGATGTAGTCCTTGACAATTCCACCCACCTTCGTTGCCTCAAGTTCAAATCCTTACGAGTCAACAGATACTTAAGGCTTTTGTGGTGCTGTAGATAATTAACCTTTCTCCATAAAGGTAGTGCCTCCAAACCTTAAGGGCGAAAACCACTGCTTGCTAGCTCTAAGTCATGAGTTGGGTAGTTAAGCTCATGAGGCCTTAATCGCCGAGACGCATGGCGATTACTTTGCCATCTTGCATTAGCACACAGCCTAACCCGTATTCAAGCGCCACAAGATACCACAAAATCTTTTCCGCCTCCAATGAATTAACACTGGAGCTTAGTTAGCACCTTCTTAAGCTTTTCAAAGCTCTCCTGCCGCTTATTAGTCCATTCGAAGGTACTTCCTTCCTTAGTAACTTGGTTAAAGGCGCGGCTATCGACGAGAATCCTTCCACAAACCTTCTGTAATAGCCTGCCAAGCCTAAGAAACTTCAAATTTCAGCCATGGACTTAGGTGGTTTCCAATCCAACACTGCTTCGATCTTCCTAGGATCCACTTATTTACCCGCGAAGGAGTTTTATGAAAAGAGATTTAAGAGTGGTTCTCTCGTATCATACAAACATACAGTCTTTTCCGTTCATTCATTCATCTATCAAACAAGTATGAACTTTCATTCATTCAGAGAAACGTTGTAGTTTTCGTTGTTGTTGTTTTCCACTACCCAGGGGTATTTTCGTAATTTTGTCCTACAGGGGCATTTCCGTAATTTTCTTCAGAAGAAAACGTTCCTTGGTGTTTTTGTCAAAAATTATTTTGAAAATTTCAAAGTCTTGGGGTAATTTGGAAAAATTTTGAAATTCGGGGGTATTTCGGTAATTTTTTTAACCTCAGGGGTATTTTGGTAATTTTTCACAAATCAGGGTAAATTTGTAAAATTTCATAAGTCAAGGATATTTCGAAAGTTGTAAAACTTTGAGGGTTCATTTTGAAAATTGTTCCTTCCAAAAATGGGAATGTTACAAAAGTTTTGGAAATCAGGGTCATTTTGGTAATTTTGTAAGTTAGGGGCAATTTTGTAATTTTTCCAAAATCAAGGTATTTTGATATTTTACAAATTAGGGTTTTTGAATGTTTATAAAGTAATGAAATTTTGGTAAAGTTGTTGAGTAGTTGAACATTTTATAAACCAAGGGCATTTTGGTAATTTTACCACTAAGGGCATTTTTGTAATTTTCGCAAATCAGGAGTTTTTCAGAAAATGTTGTAGAAATAATTTTCTCCGATTTAAAAGAAAGTTTTAAAAGTTTGAAAAACTAGGGTTTGTTGTTTTGTTCTCTCTTTTTTTTCTTTTTTTTTAAAACATGGCTAGTTCCCTTTCGGGTTTTAGTTATTATGTTTAGCCTATGTCCGAGCCCTCTTGGTCGGGGTGAACCAAAGCTACGCACCAGGCGAGGATTCGTGTGGAGAGGAGGTGAGTCATGCGGATCGCTTAAATACCAAGCTCCCACCGAAACCATTCTTAGACATGCGCATGAGGTTGCCACACCACTGAGCCCTCTGAGTTAGGGTGAACCGAAGCTACGCACCAGGTAGGATTCCTGCGAAGAGGAGGTGAGTCACTAGGACTGCATAAATACCAAGCTCTTCCGGATCCAATGCTAGACATGCATACAAGGGTTACCACACCACTAGCTCAGTGACTTAGCCATAGGTTTGTTCAGTACATTAAGTCTTATATGTTTGTGTTTGAGTAGTCTAATCCTAGGGTTCAAGCTCCTATCATTCCATTCTACATTCCATGTCTGTTCTACCATTATAAAGTTCACAGAATCACACATAGGGTTAGGGGTACTTACCTGGTGGACTGTGGGTCGGAGACTTAGGTGCCATGCCATAAAACCTGCTTATGTTCAATGAAAATCATTTGGGCTCGAATTCAAAAAGTTTTAGGCCTTAGCCCACAGGCTGAGAGTTTAAATCTGGGCTCTGATACCAAATTGAAACACCCCACACCCGGCCCACGAGAATGGACCGGACCTGGTATGTTCCTAAAGAAAACCGGTTCCAAAAATTTTTTGGTACTTAGAGAAAATTCGTAAATTTTTAGAAAAACTATTATTTTGAGTTGGGCTTAGATTGGAAACCCATTTATTTAATCTTGTAAACCCATTTAATTAAATACATCCAAAATAGTTCTTAGCACAATACTTAATAGTAAAGCAAAAATAAAGAGAAATCCACTTGGCCTTATGGCCTTATTACATCAAGTAAAACCCAAAATAAAATTAAAGGTACTAATAAAATATAGTCCAAATTAAATCAAATCTCCGAATGTAGCATGGCCACCTCATGGTCTATCGGCCCGGTCCGTCACTGTTCATCACCTAAAAATATTTCCCACAACGGGGTGAGTCAACAGACTCAATGTGTACACAACATTAACATTCAACAAATCAGGCATACAAGTTCACATCAAGTTCATGTTCATATAAAATAAATGATGCAACCCAAACCCAAGCCTAATGGTCCATCCGCTACACACCACCGTACACCGCGGTCCACACCGTGGGACTACTAAGTCAACCCTCCATCCGCTACACACCATCGAAGGCGTCATTGCGATCGACGTGCTCATCGCCCATATAATTTGTGTCATAGACACCATATTCAAATAATGTAACCGGTTACCAAATTCAGATTTTGTAACCGGTTACCACATAACGTTAATGAGGCTGAAGTCAATCACCTTCATATAACGTTGGTGAGACCAAGTCAACACCTTCTTCCCTTTCACATAAATCCGAATGCCCCAAAAATATATATATGCATAACATACTTAATTTCATAATCATATACATATATTCACATGTTATAAAATAACATATTTCATAATCCTATCAAGTAGGAAGCGTGCACAGTACTTTTGTACCACATTAGGGTACTTAGCCATATTCATATTCTTACGTATAATCACATAATAAAATAATTGCCATATGAAATATCGAAGTTAGTGTGCGTACACACCGATTTGCTTAATAGGTTCCTTGAGATCTCGGAATCCCGATCTATCTTTAGATCCTATATTCGCCAACCATTAAAATATATTAACAACCTATTTGGCTTAAAAACCAAATCCAAGTAGGATTTGTATTACTTACCTTGTTGCCGAATTAGATGATTGTAAATCAAAGCCGAATTTACTAGTATCCTTTTCCTTGAAATCGGCTAACACTAAATCATGTAACCATGTGAGTTTAGGCTTTTGAAATAAATAAAATAATTCCAAATACAAAAATTAAGACTTGGCTAATTGGATATATGTACTTACCTTATAGATTCCAAATCCCGAAAGTTTCCTTCGTCTTGAATATCTGTCGAAATCCCTAAAATTCATACGTTAAATCTGATCTAACTTTAATAAGTTGTAATTGACCTTTGGCCGAATGTGTCTCACCTTAAATTCCTTGAATCTGAAATCCCAAAACTCCTCCTTTGACATTCGGCCAATAGACATAAAAGAGGTTATTTTCTTAAATCTTGATTAAACGAATCAGAAGAACAAGAATTAATTTTTCTTACCTTAGATCCTTGATCTTTATATTCGGTAATTGTGAAGACACGAGATCCCTTGTATATTCGGCCATGATCAAGAATAGGATTAGGCCTTTTACTTTCGGTAACTAGAAAAGAAAGAAAGGAAATTGAATGGCTTAACCTTACCTTGATGCCTTTAATCAATTGCTTCCTTGTTTGAGTTACGAGATCCGGCTATGGAGATTTAACAGAGATCAAAGAGAAGGGTTTTGACTTAACAATGACAAAAGAGAGGAAAAGAAAAGATGGAGTCCTTGCTTAGGAGAAATTTCGCAAAGAGAATAAGGACTAGGAATTTTTGGCACACAAATGAAAAGATGAGAGAAAAGCCTCCAACTCTCCTCCTTTAAGCTGAAATTGCTATGCTAAGAGTCCTTGACTTGGCCACCACTTCCCCACAAGTGATAATATTATCATTTAATTATCACCTTTTAAATTAAAAGTATTTAATTCATCCTATATCTCCTCAATTATCTTATTAAAAGAAAATCCTTATTTATCACTTATTAATCAAGTTTTACCGAAATAAAACTCCTCCTTACTAGGATTAGGTGCTGTCCACCCTTAGCCTTAGAAGCCAAAATAAAACATTCAATATTTGCTTTCCAAGTGACTCGAACTAAGGCCCATTTCTCTTACACATGTCGCCATTTCCATAAGCTTTAAGTGACACCTTCAGGCCACTTTTCCAAGCCTGATTGTGTGTCAAATCTCACCAACTTTTTCTTTTAAGGCCCTCTTGCCCTTATTTCCTATTTTGAACTTTAAAATTTGTCATTCAAGCATTATTTCTAAGTTTCCTAAAATTTTCATGCTCTATAACTTGCCATTTTCCTTACATCTTGTGTTTCCAAAATGTTCAAGTTTCCAAAATGTTCGAGTTTCCAAAATGTTCGTGTTTCCAAAATGTTTAGGTTTCCAAAATGTTTAGGTTTCCAAAATGTTCCGGTTTCCATAATGTTCAGGTTTCCAAAATGTTTAGGTTTCCAAAATGTTCAGGTTTCCATAATGTTCAGGTTTCCAAAATGTTCAGGTTTCCAAAATGTTCGGGTTTCCAAATTGTTTAGGTTTCCATAATCATGCATTTCCGGTTTCCAAAATATCAAAATTTATTCTTAGTGCTTAAACTTGTCATTTCATACATTCAAACTGAAAATGCATAGGCCCTATTCAGGATGTTACAGATGGTTAGGTTGGGTTGCATGTGCATGTTTATTAATAAATTGTGCATGAGTTGTATATTTTCCGGGTGGGGGAAATTACACACTGAGTCTTGGTGACTCACCCCTTCCCTTACAATTTTGCAGATGAGTAGATAGCGGAGATGGAGCCGGAGAAGACTCGAGGCGGCCATGCTTATCGTTGGCTTGAATTTATTTTGCTATTGTTAAAATTATTTATTTCCTAAGTCTTTTTATTTTGGGATTGTAATAAGGGCGCTATTATTATTTTGGATGTTTGTTTTACTGTTTTATTTTACCTATGTTATGTTAAAAACGATGTTTTTAAATGTTAAGTGAACCGGTTAAAAGTAACTTTTCAACCTTAATAAACTTCTACGGGTTTTTAAAAGATGTTACCATCGGGTAACAAAAACAAACTGAGTCAATTATAACTTTAACGTTTTTAAAATGTATATGATTAAATGTTTTCAAAAGGGTTTATCAATCCAACTATATTTATAAAAAGTCCAACTGAGTTTTCAAACACCGTCTTAATACCTTAGCCAAATTTTATCAAATTTTCACCAAACTTTCAAAATGGTTAAAATTATTTTACTCCGTGACATACCAGATCCAGTCAGGACTCATGGGCCGGGTTTGGGGTGTTGCAATCTATGTGATGGTACATATATATATACATATTGATGTTGTAGTATTGAGTAATATGCATTATATTACGAACTTCCTAAGCTTTGGAAAGCTTACTGTGTGATTCGTTTCTCTGCCTTGCAGTGTTAGTAAAGCTAGCTCGGATCTGGGATCGTCAGCTTCTCAATCACACTATCGGCATTCTATTTTGGTACTTTTGAAAAGATGTATATAGCTGGAATATGGCATGTATAGGCTAGTTAATTGAATCAAGTTTGAGATTTGTAAGTAGCCATGAGATGTGGCTAGATATGTGATAGGCTTGGCATGAATGAATGTGGTATATATATATGATGCATCTTTTGGCATGATTTGTAGATTGATAAATTTGCTATTGAGTGGTAACTTTGTGTTGATAAATGCTAGTAGGGGTAGTGAAATTGGGAATGAATTATGCTTGTGATAGAATAAGTATTGGTATTAAATTGGGTATGATTAGAGTTGGTATTGCTTGCATGTTTTAAATTGCTAAATTGGTATGCTTTTAGATGGCAATATGTGCATAAGATGTTTGGTTGATTGGCTTGTAGGTTTGACCCTAAGTGGGTGGCATGTTGGCCTTGCAAAAAAGGCCTATAATGTCACACGGTTGGGGCACACAGGCATGCCTTAGACCTTGGGTAAATTGGCAGAATGTGGCTTAAACTACACACGGCCATGGCACGGGCATGCCTTTAGGTCATGCGAGAAATGGCAGTATATGACCTTATAGGACACGGCCTTAGCACACGGGCGTGCTTGTTAGCCGTGTTTATTTTGGCAAGATGTAACCACGGGAGGTCACACGGTGTGTCATGTAGCGTGGGAGAGGCAACCTACCCCCCAGGCGTGTCTCCCCGTATTATAGAAAAGTTTCAATTTTCATGAAATTTTATATTTGTTCGGTTTAGTCTCGACTCGGTTTATAAGCATGCTTAGGGTCTTGATGACCCGTTTAAGGGACACTATGATTGTATATGAATGTGTTTGATGATGTTCAACTTTGTATCGACGATGGTTTCAAATTAGGGGTGTCACAGAGAAATTTTTATTAAAATATTTTTCGCCGGCCAAAACGGCCAAGTTAAGGAATGATATCTCTTCTTTTGTGCAGATGGATTTAGAGACACTTTATGCAGCATGGGAGAGATACAAATATTTGTTGAGAAAGTGTCCATACCACGGATTACCATTATGGCTATAGGTGCAGACTTTTTACAATGGTGTGAACCCCTTAACAAGGCAACTAATCGATTCAGCCACTGACAGAACTCTGAATAACAAAACTCCTGAAGTAGCCAACGAGTTTATCGATGAGATGTCACTGAATAACTATTAGTGGCAAGTTACAAGAACAAGGCCAGCCAAAGCAGTCGGAGTTTTCAACCTCGATGCAATAACCGTGTTATCAAATCAGGTAGAATTGCTACATAAAAAATTTGATGGTTTATATGGTTCTTCGTAGGCACATCTAGTTATGTAGTGCGATGCAAGTGAAAGATTGGTGAATCCTGAGTACCCACCCTACTGACAGGGTATGGAGAGCGAACAAATGAACTATATGGGTAATAATTTCCGATCTAACAATAACCCTTATAGTAATACTTATAATCCGGGTTGGAAAAACCACCCCAATTTCTCATGTGGCAGTCAAGGAAATCAAAGACAACAACCACCTCAAAAGTTTCAACAACAACCCTACCCACAGGAAAAGAAGTCGAATATTGAAGAAATGCTAACAAATTTCATAGCAGCCTCAGAAACATGTTTCCAAAAGGTAGAAACAAAAATTGAAGTATTTTCACAAGAGCTCAAGGACAAAATACGGCAACTTGCTATGCAGATTTTTCAGAGACCACAAGGAAGACTGCAGAGCAACATCGAGACTAACCCAAGGAAGCAAATCCAAGCCATAACAGCTCAAGATAATGAAGGGTTAGACGATCCCAAATTAAGAGAAAAAAGTGCGGTAGAAGAAGGTAAGGTTGATGTAAAACCAAAACAGGTAATCAAGGAGTACAAGCCTCGAATACCATACCTAGAAGCAATAAAGAAAGACGACACAGAGGAATAGTTCGGTAAGTTTCTTAAACTTCTA
The DNA here is from genome assembly GCA_025506655.1 of Gossypium rotundifolium. Classification (NCBI taxonomy): domain Eukaryota; kingdom Viridiplantae; phylum Streptophyta; class Magnoliopsida; order Malvales; family Malvaceae; genus Gossypium; species Gossypium rotundifolium. Next base: position 82,605,124 of record CP106726.1, read on the forward strand.
AAGAAATTACATATTAACTAACCATTCCTTGAAGCTCTTTTGCAGATGCCAGATTCTAGGAAATTTTTAACGAAGCTATTAACAAATAAGCGGAAGATAGACAAGGAATCACATGTGGGCTCGAATGCATTATGCTCAAAGAATGTTGCAAAATAAACTACCACGAAAATTAAAAGATCCAGGGAGTTTTACAATTCCATGCTTAATTGGTAGTTTATCTATTGATAATGCATTAGCTGATTTAGGGGCAAGCATAAATGTCATGCCTTATAAATTGTTTAAACAACTTGGTCTCGAGGAACCAACACCCACTAAGATGAGTATTCAATTAGTTGACAGATCTATTAAGTATCCTAGGGGAATTGTTGAAGATGTTCTGGTAAAAGTAGATAAATTTATATTTCCCGTTGATTTTGTTTTGCTTAACATGAATGAGGACGTAGAGGTACCTTTAATTTTGGGACGACCCTTTCTAGCTACCGCTAGGGCTGTCATTAATGTTGGTGATGGTAAACTCGCACTAAGGGTAGGAGATGAAGAAATTGTGTTCCAAATTTATGATGCCATGCAATATTCTAGAGAACAAGATGATTCTTGTTACTTTGTTGAGGCCACTGATCACATTTTTCAAGAATCTTTGCAGGAAATCATGCACAGTGACACGATGAAACTGTGTCTTTCACAAGCTGAGGGGAAAGATAACGATATCGATGAAGTGAATCCCAATACATCATCCTCTAGACAGATGAAAATAGAAGATATTGAGATCAATGACAAGTTAAAACAAAAACCTTCTATTGATGAGCCACCCAAGTTAGAACTGAAACAATTGCCAAAACATTTGGAATACACATTCCTCGAGGAAAATTCTACACTTCCGGTAATCATCTCTTTAGAACTAGGACCCAAGGAAAAAGAAGATTTGCTAAAGGTATTAAGGAAGAACAAAAAGGCCATATCATGGAAAATGTTAGACATTAAAGGAATAAGCCCATCATTCTGCACCCATAAAATTTTAATGGAAGATGAATATAAACCTTGTGTGCAACCTTAGAGACGTTTGAACCCCAATATGCAAGAAGTTGTCAAAGCTGAGGTAATTAAACTTCTAGATGCAGGAATAATCTATCCTATTTCTGAAAACACCTAGGTAAGTCCTATGCAGGTAGTTCCAAAGAAAGGAGGCACGACTGTTGTAGCCAACGAAAAGAATGAATTGATTCCTACAAGAACAGTCACGGATTGGAAAGTCTGTATTGACTACAGGAAGCTGAATGACACAACAAAAAAAGATCGCTTCCCTTTACCCTTTATTGATCAGATGTTAGAAAGGTTATCTGGGCATATGTACTACTGCTTCTTAGACATACTTTCCGGCTACTTCCAAATCCCCATAGCTCCTGAAGATCAAGAAAAGACAACATTTACATGTCCATACGATACGTTTTCTTATCAAAGAATGCCTTTTTGATTATGTAATGCTCCTGCTTCTTTTTAGCGCTGCATGCTAACCATCTTTGATGAACTTGTGGAAGATATTATAGAGGTATTTATTAACGACTTCTTAGTATCCAGTAGCTCTTTCCACCTTTGTCTTAAAATTTTAGAACAAGTTCTAATAAGATGTGAGGAAACGAATCTTGTCTTGAATTGGGAAAAATGTCACTTTATGGTTAGAGAGGGGATTGTGTTAGGACATAAGATTTCCAGTAAAGGGATTGAGGTAGATAAAGCTAAGATTGAAACCATAGAAAAATTACCTCCCCCTAGTTCAGTTAAGGCTATTAGAAGCTTTTTAGGACATGCTGGATTTTACAGAAGATTCATTAAGGATTTCTCTAAAATAGCGAAGCCTTTAATGAGATTACTAGAAAAAGATGTTCCTTTCAATTTTGATTAGGAGTGTTTAGATGCATTCAATATCCTCAAAGATAAACTAATAAATACTTCGATTATAGTTGCACCTGATTGGAATCTACCTTTTGAACTAAGTGTGATGCGAATGATTTTGCAGTAGGTGCAGTTTTGGGACAACGAAGAAACAAGCATTTTCAGCCAATTTACTATGCTAGCAGAACATTGACGCCTGCACAAGAAAACTACACCACCACAGAGAAAGAATTGCTAGCTGTAGTTTTTACATTTGACAAATTTAGACAATATCTAATATTATCTAATGTTGTTGTTTACACTGATCATTCAGCTCTTCGTTAACTCTTAACTAAACATGATGCAAAACCTCGACTCATACGATGGATCTTACTCTTACAGGAATTTGATTTGGAAATACAGTATAAGAAGGGAGCTAAAAACCTTGCAGCTGATCACTTCTCCGTGCTTGAGAACCCACATATCGAAGAACTCGATGAAAGTGAGATAAACGACTCTTTCCCTGAAGAACCACTCTTTTCTATAACCAACTTCGAGGTTCCATGGTTTGCAGATATCGCGAATTATTTAGCTGCTAACATCTTACCAAAAAGGTTAACACATCATCAAAAGAAATGATTCTTTACTGATGCGAAAAACTATTTTTGGGAAGATCCTTTTCTTTTTCGTATATGTGCAGATCAAGTAATTCAGAGATGCGTTACAAGGGTGAAAGAAAGCAAAATCCTAGAACATTGCCATTCAGGACCTTCAGGAGGACATTACAGCAGGATTAAGACAGCCCACAAAACGGTCGAATAGGGATTTTATTGGCCAACTTTTTTCAAAGATGCCAACAAGTATGCCATTTCGTGTGATAAATGCCAAAGAACAGGTAGTATCTCTAAACGCGATGAAATGCCCCAGACATATATGTTATCATGCGAGATATTTGACGTATGGGGTATTGACTTTATGGGTCCGTTCCCTAGTTCATTTAGAAATAAATACATCTTAGTAGCAGTAGATTACATGTCAAAATGGAAGCTCAAGCTTTACCTACTAACGATGCTAGAGCTGTGGTAAAATTTCTTAAAAAACTTTTCTCTCATTTTAGAACACCCAGAGCAATCATCAGTGATAGGGGCACTCACTTTTGCAATATCCAATTTGAAGAAGTCTAAAGAAAATATAGAGTACACCATAGAACAGCTACCCCTTATCATCCTCAAACTAGTGGGCAAGTGGAAGTGGCAAATTGAGAGCTTAAGCGAATCCTAGAAAAAACTGTCGAATCAAATAGGAAAGACTGGGCAGTAAAAATAAATGACGCTTTGTGGGCCTATAGAACAGAATTTAAAACCCTTTAGGGACATCCCCGTACAAACTTGTTTACAGAAAAAGTTGTCATCTACCATTTGAGTTAGAGCACAAAGCCTACTGGGCGATAAAATTATTGAATTACGATCTCAAAATCGCAGGTGAGAAGAGGATGATACAGTTAAACGAACTAGATGAATGGCGAACTGAGGCCTATGAGAATTCACGACTATATAAGGAGGCAACAAAACGATGCCATGATGCTCGTTTATAACAATCAAAGCAAATCGAAGTAGGAGACTGATAAACCGTAAAAGTAACATATTTTAACCCCATATTTAGTATGCTTTTGGATGATTTAGCCCTTGATTTATGTAAAAAGGTGCTCTTAATCTTTCTTTTCATGTTTTTACTCAGGAAAGCACCCGAGGATGAAAAAAACAAGAAACAGGCTTAAAACGGGCCAATTTGGGTCGTAAAGGAAATCGACACAGCCTGGACTTCAAGCCACACGGTCGTGCCTCAACAAATTAACTAAGACATGGCCATGCCATGATTTACACGGTCGTGCCCCAATCGACAGAATCGAGACACGGCCTAAAAATTATTTACACGAGTGTGTACCATGGCCGTGCCCTTGTCGCGAGAAAGAGCAATTCCACTCGGATTTGGATACTTCGAGGAAAAGAAACACTTTCCAAAGCTTATTCAAACACCGAGTAGGAAGTATATTTAAATTAGGACACTTAGGGGCCAAGTAAAGCATTCTAAAGTCTATATAAACGCTCTAAGTGTATCCCGAAAGGGGGCGATGAGCTAGGCCAAGGAGCCAAGCCAGAAAGGTCAGACTTGTGGGAATCACTCAAAGATAGCCAGTGGATCCATCTCAAGAAGCCGGAATTCTACTCAAGACAGCGGATTTCTCCTTCAATTCCTTTAGGGGGTTTTAGGGATTTCTTATGTTTTGTTTTATCTTTTCTTTTGAGATGTTTTCTTTCTTTGTTATGAACTAAACACTTTAGATACCTGAAGGAGATGAAACCTAGATGAATCTTGTTGTTAATTTCTGAATTATATGATAAACACTTAGTTTGTTCTTAATTATGCATGCTTAATCCAAATCTGCCCTGCTTAAGAGTAGATCTAGCATAGTTAAGCGAGTTGATCGCACGCCTTGAGATAAGGTGACGAGATTTTGCCGGATTAGGTTGAAACCTAATATGGGGGTCCATAGATCTATTTACTGCTATTCTAGGGGTTTATTATAAGAGAATGAGAGTTCCACTAATTAACCTAGGTTTAGACGTTATTCGCCTCGAGAGAGGGTTTAATATACGTTAGGGAGTCCTACAGATCAAACTAAGTGAATAAATTGTATGGTTCGGTATTAAATAACAAGTGAAGTCTAGGTGGATTCTTCCTGAGGATGTCATCTAGATCAATTGAGTTTTTCTTCAAGTTATTTCCCAATTCGTTCTTTTTGTCTTTGTGTCTTTAGCTTAGTAGTCGATAAATTAAATTAAATAAACCAATCACTTTATATTTTAGGCTAAATAATAAAAAGAAAGTTATTATTAGTACTTTTAGTTCCTTTGGGTTCGACAATCCAGTCTTGCCTAAGCTATACTACTGTTCGATATGTACACTTGCCTTAAGTCATTGTCAGAGTTAGTTTCTAGGTTCAATCATTCTCTTTATAAATTTTAAAGCTCTGATTTCAGCGATCAAGTTTTTGGCGCCGTTGTCGGGGAACTAAAATATTAGGAAAGCTCTATTTTTATTACTTTAGCTATTTTTTCCACCTTAATTTTAGTTTTATTTCGCGTAATTTATTTATTGCTTTTACTAAATTTTATTTTCTTTCTTTTCTTAGTATGTACCTCTAGTTTATGACTAGAAGGAACTCGACAAGGCCTCTAGAATACGATAGTGATATTGAGGCTACCGCACGAAGGAATCGCAGAAAAATAAGGCTAGCCCTAAATTACCAACAAGGCAAATCCAATCCTACTAAAGGGATGGACGAGAATAGCCCACCACGAGATGTGGAAGAAAACAATGCTCCGCGTACTATGTATGATTATGCTAAACCTCATTTAATAGGAGCTGAATCTTAGTATTGTTAGGCCTGCTATAGCTGCTAATAATTTTGAGTTAAAGCCTAATACAATACAAATGATTGAACAATTTGTTCAATTTGATGGTTTGCAGGACGAAGACCCGAACACTCATATAGCTAATTTTTTAGAGTTCTATGATACTTTCAAAATAAATGGCATTTCTGATGATTCCATTCGTCTTCGGTTATTTCCTTTTTCGTTAAGAAATAAAGCCAAACAGTGGTTGTACTCATTACCACGAGGGCCAATTACTACATGGGATCAAATGACAGAAAAATTTTTATTAAAATATTTTCCACTGGCCAAAATGGCCAAATTACGGAATGATATCTCTTCTTTTGTGCAGATGGATTTAGAGACATTATACGACGCATGGGAGAGATATAAGGATCTCTTGAGAAGGTGTCCACACCATGGTCTACCCTTGTGGTTACAAGTCCAAACTTTCTATAATGGTATAAATCCCTCAATGAGGCAACTAATCGATTTAGCAGCTAGTGGAACCCTGAACAATAGAACTCCTGAAGCAGCCTACGAGTTCATTGAAGAGATGTCATTGAATAACTATCAGTGGCAAGTTACAAGGACAAAACCGATAAAATTAGCCGGAGTTTACAACCTCGATGCAGTGACCATGCTATCAACACAGGTAGAGATGATGAATAAAATGCTTGATAGTTTGTGTTCTTCGTAGGTACATCCAATCATGCAGTGCAACGCAAGTGAAACTGTGACAAATCCTGAGTACCCACCCTACCAACCGGACGTAGAGAACGAACATATGAACTATATAGGTAATAATTTCAAATCCAATAATAATCCTTATAGTAACAAATATAATCCAGGTTGGAGGAACCACCCAAATTTTTCATGGGGAGGCCAAGGAATTCAAGGAAATAAAAGACAACAACCTCCTCCAAATTTCCAAAATCAGCCATACCCGTAAGAGAAGAAGCTAAACCTCGAAGAGATGTTGACAAAATTTATGGCAAACACAGAAAATCACTTCCAAGAAACTGAGAAAACAATTAAAAGCAACAAGAGTCGAATCAGGGAACTTACTAATTCAGTCAAGGCAGCCACTAATACAGTCGAACAACTCGCAAAGCTAATGTCAGAACGACCGCAAGGACGTCTGCCAAGTAACACAGAGATTAACCCGAAGGAGCAAATCCAAGCCATCTCAACTCATGACAGTAAGGGGTTAGATGAACTCAATCCAATACAAGAAAACAAAGAAGACGAAGGTAAGATAGAGGTAACATAAGAAAAGCCAAAATCGGTAATCAAATAGTGCCAACCTCGCATACCTTATCCCGAAGCGATGAAAATAGACGATTAAGACGAACAGTTTGGTAAGTTTCTTAAACTCTTAAAGAAATTACATATTAACTTACCTCTTCTCGAAGCTTCTTTTCAGATGCTAGACTCGAGGAAATTTTTAAAATAGCTCTTGACTAACAAACACAAATTAGACAAAGAGCACCATGTGGAATTGAACGCAACATGCTCAGCGATGTTACATAATAGACTACCACGGAAGCTAAAAGATCTAGGGAGTTTTACAATTCCATGTTTAATTGGTAGTTTAGCTATTGATAATGCATTAGCTGATTTAGAGGCAAGCATAAATGTCATGCCGTATACATTATTAAAACGACTAGGTCTAGGGAAGCCCAAACAAACTAGGATGAGTATATAATTAGCTGATAAAATTGTTAGAATTCCTAGGGGCATTATCGAAGATGTTCTTGTCAAAATTGATGAATTTGTTTTCCCAGTAGATTTTGTTGTCTTAGATGTGGATGAGGATAATACAATCCCCTTAATTTTAGGAAGACCTTTTCTAGCAACTGCCAAGACTAAAATTGATGTTGCCACAGGAGAACTCATACTTTGTGTAGGTGACGAATGAATCAATCTTCAAGCTCTTGACTCGGACAGGACAACAATCGATGAAGGTAAAAAGGTCAATACAGATGATAAACAAATTGTTCAACCTTTATTGCAGGAAACACCACAAAGACATAACCCTGAGCCGACTCATAGATCCCAAATCGACAAAGAAGAACCAGAACTGCATGAAGTAAAACCAGAAGAACCACCAGAAGAACTCGTAGGAACATCCAATCACTTTAAAATAGGAGACCAGTACTATTAAATAAAGAAGATCCACACACAATCACAACAAACCTGAAGGCAAAGGGAGAAACCCTTCTTAAGGTACACCATATCTTCCCACACGAAATAGTCGAGGGAAGCAACCTAACATTCGACACTTTTGAGGTAAACGCTTCCCAACTTCAATTTTGTCAAGAAAATAGAACTTTAAGTAAGAGGGAAGATATTCAAACCTTTAAACCTCTCTGATTCAGTACAAGAAAAAGTCTAGCTTAAGACTATAAACAAGCGCTTCTCGGGAGGCAACCTGAGCACTAACCTTACTTCTTTGTACATTTGTTTTCATTTTATTTTCTTCTCTTTCTCTTTCTCTTTGTAGCTTAACCAAAAAAGTACAGATTTCTAGGACACACGGCCTTACACACGGCCATGTCTGTGGCCTTGTGGACCACTGAAATCCCCGTACTGACATAGCGGAGGCCGTGTGAATTAAATCCCAACCACTTTTCGACGTCACGGATCCAACCACTCCACCACGGGCATTGATAGATTGGCACGGCCATGCTCCATACTGTGTGAAGGTACTAACTTACCAAACACGGGACAAACACGTCCATGCTACCCAACCGTGCCAACACACTACCTTTTTAGTAACAGGCGTGCGTGAGCAAACAATCCTAGACACACAACCGTGTAATTCAACACACCCTCGGTCCATGGGCGTGGGAGTGTGCTAGAATTGAAATCCTATTTAAACCCCACAGCCCTTCTCTTCTCCCCTCATTCTTTATTCTTTCTTTTTCTTTCTTTCCTTAGAAAAGGTGCCCAGACTCTTGGGCTACATGCCGAAGAAGCGTAAGAAGGCAAGCAATATCTCCTCAAAGGAGACCCCAACACATAAGTTCATCCCGGCCGCTTCATCCAAACACCAAGCCAAGGGTCTTTTAGACCATTTAAATATTTCCTTATGTTTATTTTCCCTTTATCCTACTTATCTATAATTCTCTTCGCTTAATATATTTTAATTTCTCTTAGTTTCTTGGTTTTGGTTCTAAAGGCTACTTGGGAATCATGCACCACAGCCTTAGAGGTCACACCCACCTTGTGAACCATCCAACAATAAGAACTCCTTAGTCCATTAGTCTTTTCTTTCAATTTCAGTTTTCTTCTTAGTCTCCTTCTCTTTATTTTCTTTGTCTTTAATTATAATATTAGTATACTATTAATATTTCTTTAGATTTCTTGGCTATATTTTTGCAGGCTACCCAATTTCTTTATCTAGCACAAAGATCATTGGTAGACACCCCACTAGGTCCATAGAAAATTCCACCACCACCTCCTCCACCTACTTTCTACCACGAACCCTGCCAACTCTCAGAATCATCCACAATTCAGGAAGTGTTACTTCTCCCCTTCTCTTTTTATTACATAATTGTTTACCTATCTTTGTACATTGAGGGCAATGTACATCTTAATTGTGGGGGGTAAAAGTACCTAACTTTTTCCATTATTCTAAAATCCTGAATTTTAGTCTTGTTCCCAAGAAATTTTCTCATATTAGTAATTAGGGTGAAATTTTTGATGATTTATGATTTTTATTGATATGTTTTTGAGTAAGTCATTGATAATTGTGCATTGATGATTTATACTTGATGAATACTAGAGAATCAAGCATAATAAGTCTATTTTTCAAGAATAAACCAAAAAATTTATAGGTTGTTGAACTGAATTTGAATATTACCTTAAAGTTTGAAATTTACAGGATTGATGTCAAAAAACCCATAATTTTTGTGAGATTTTAGCCTTATAGAGAATATATTCCTTTTCATGCTCACTTTATTGATTATGAGTGTGCCAACACTGAATTGTTATTCTAGAAATTGCCTAGATTATACATATCGAGACCACATTAATGATTTGATATACTAAGATGATAAAGACACCTAGGTTTTTAACCCATTCACTCCACTAAAAAGCCTACCTTCACAAATTAACCCTTAGTGAACCCATTTGATCCTAACAACCCTTTTATTGATTTACCCGCTAAATTTTAACCCAAAACCCTTTTGTATTTGTTATCACCATTCTTTTTGACTACCCTTCTATCGAGAATTGAATTGATCAATTACCAAATTAGTTAATTTTAGTTGATGAAGTTCTTTCTTTATTATGTATTTACTTAGTTTATTCTTAAAAAAACCCAAAGTATATTCAAGTAGTAGATTAAAGGAGCTTATGCGTTTAAATTCCAATTGTTGAAGATGAGCTCGTATTAGAAGTATTATAAATAGTAGTATTACTAGTTTCAAATCAATCACTTAGTTTCTAGTTCCGTATTCTTAGTAGGTAATTTATTAGGTCAATCTTCTAGTTCATTATTCTTAGTAGGTAATTTATTAGGTCAATCTCGATTTTTAGCCTTCTAATTCAGCCTTTATCCACACTTTAACCTAAGCCCCGTTACAACCCTATCAAAGACCTTTTGATTTGTGTATCATCTCATATTACAGAGGTGGAGTTTTGATTTTCAGGCAAGCCTATGGGATTAACTTTTCAAGTCTGACTTATGAGTGCTTTCTCTTGAACCTTAAACACTTTGAGTGCTTTGAGTGAATCTTTAGTGAGGATGTCAATCCTTGTCGGTTTTGAATTAAAGGTAATTATTTAGATAAGGGGAGACGCCTATGTTTTTATGCTACAAACTATACGGCTTAGAATTGTTTGAATCTTTAAGAGTCTTTGAGCTAAATTATCCATGTATAAATTATCTATGAATTATGATGAAGCATTGTTGATAGGAATTATGAATTGTGGAAAGTTTGTTTTAATTGTAAGTTGAGAATTTTGCTTGAGGACAAGCAAAAGCTTAAGTGTGGGGGTATTTGATAAACTGTACAAGTAACATATTTTAACCCCATATTTAGTATGCTTTTGGATGATTTAGCCCTTGATTTATGTAAAAAGGTGCTTTTAATCCTTTCTTTTCATGTTTTTAACTTAGGAAAGCACCCGAGGACGAAAAGAACAAGAAACGGGCTCAAAATTGGCCAATTTGGGTCGTAAAGGAAATCGACACGGCCTGGACTTCAAACCACACAGCCGTGCCTCGACAAATTAACTAAGACACGGCCATGCCACGATTTACACGGCCGTGCCCCAATCGACGGAATCGAGACACAGCCTAAAAATGATTTACACGGGCGTGTACCATGGCCGTGCCCCTACCGCGAGAGAGAGCAATTCCACTCGGATTTGGATACTTTGAGGCAAAGAAACACTTTCCAAAGCTTATTCAAACCCGAGTAGGAAGTATACTTAAATTAGGACACTTAGGGGCCAAGTAAAGCATTCTAAAGTCTATATAAACACCCTAAGTGTATCCTGAAAGGGGGCGGTGAGCTAGGCTAAGGAGCCGAGCTGAAAAGGTCAGACTTGTGGGAATCACTCAAAGATAGCCAGTAGATCCATCTCAAGAACCCGGGATTCTACTCAAGATGGTGGATTTCTCATTCAATTCTTTTAGGGGGTTTTAAGGATTTCTTATGTTTTATTTTATCTTTTCTTTTAAGATGTTTTCTTTCATTGTTATGAACTAAACCCTTCAGATACCTGAAGGAGATGAAACCTAGATAAATCTTGTTATTGATTTCTGAATTATATGATAAATACTTAGTTTGTTCTTAATTATGCATGCTTAATCCAAATATGATGCGCTTAGGTGGAGGAGGAATAGGCCCTACTTAAGAGTAGATCTAGCATAATTAAGCAGAGTTGAACGCACGCCTAGAGACGAGATTTTGCCAGATTAGGGTGAAACCCAATATTGGAGTCCATAGATCGATTTACTGCTATTCTAGGGGGTATTATAAGAGAACGAGAGTTCCACTAATTAACCTAGGGTTAGACATTATTCGCCTCGATAGAGGGTTTAATATATGTTAGGGAGTCCTACAGATCAAACTAAGTGAATAAATCGTATGGTTCAGTGTTAAATAACAAATAAAGTCTACGTGGATTCTTCCTGAGGGTATCATCGTGATCAATTGAGTTTTCTTCAAGTTATTTCCCAATTCGTTCTTTTTGTCTTTGAGTCTTTAGCTTAGTAGTCGATAAATTAAATTAAATTAACCAATCACTCCATATTTTAGGCTAAATAAACAAAAGAAAGTTAGTATTAGTACTTTTAGTTCCTTTGGATTCGACAATCCGGTCTTGCCTAAGCTATACTACTGTTCGATAGGTACAGTTGCCTTAGGTCATTGTCAGAGTTAGTTTCCAGGTTTGATCATTCACTTTATAAATTTTAAAGCTCTAATTTCAGCGATCAGAGACTTAGTCCTACTGCATAATTCAAGGCTCAAACTATTTCTTGGAAAGCTGAAATCAAGGTGGTCAGGCCCATTCGTGATAAAATCTATTTTTCCTTACGGCATTGTCGAGGTACCACATCCAACTCAAGGAACATTCAAGGTAAATGGCCATGGACTGAAATTTTACAATTGTGAAGATTTCAAGGAATTGAGAGAGGTGCTTCAGCTCCGTGAACCTTCTTTTAGGAATAAAAACAGGGTGAGTCTAGCTTAAGACTTTAAACGAGCGCTTCTCGGGAGGCAACCCGAGCACTAACTTCACTAACCCCATTAATGTTCACATTTTATTTTTCCTTTTTAACATCTAAATCAAACTAACTAAGTCAGTTAAATGCAGGTTTCCTACCACACGACCTTATACACGGGCGTGCCCATGGCTGTGTGGTCAACATGGGATGAAAAATGGGCGTGCGGGTAGACGTGTGAGAAGAAGAAGAAAAAATTTTTCCCAACACGGGTTGCGATAAAAAAACCACGACCGTGCGATACAACTGTGGTCTATTTTGAGTAACTAGCATGGGCATGAGCCACGCCCGTATGTGTCAACCGTGGAAGACACTGACTATATATATACAGGCGTGGCAACCTAAAGCACGGGTGTTGGAGAAGCGAACATAATAGCACACAACCAGGGAACACGGGCGTGGGAAACATATTGAACGCACCCAAATTTGAAAATTGCAAAAAACACGGCCTGAATAAATAGACACACGGGCGTGGCCTCTGCCCGTGTCACCTTCTCTATTTAAAGAAACTCGGCCCGTTTTTCCCTAATCTCCTTCCCAAACCTCAACCCTAGTCGTTTTCCCTCAAAAACATCCCTCAAATCTGACCACCAGCAAAAAATCCCCTCACCATTGCCTTTGCCTACACCAAATCTTCCAAACTTTCAAATATCCATACAAAGATGAAGCCAAGCCTATGTTAACAAGAGTCCATGCCCACTTCACCACCATGTTACCTAGGATTTTCATAGCACACGACTGTGCTCCGCCCGTCCACATTGCCACGCTCAAAAGCACCACTGGTCACCTTTCATTATTTTATTCCCATTTATTTACATATTATATGATTAAGATTTTATTTTGTTTAGTCTCTTTTCTATTATTTTTATTAATTAATTAAATTAATCTTTAGAATTTTATAACTAATTTGATTACTGCCTTAAAGTATGTTAGTCATTGTTTAGGTAGTTAATCAGATCTAAATAGAACTAATCACTGTCGAAATGGTTGCTCATGGTTGAAATGTTCTTATTTAGACTTTGAAAATTTTGGGTATTGATCAAAGTACTTGCTTTATTTTGGTATAAAATTACTTGAATATCCACTATTTTCAGGTACAATGTCGTCGTCACGAGGAAAGCAAACCGTAGCCATCACTTCTAAAAAACGAAAAGGACCCGGCTCATCCTTTGCTAGCACAACCACTGAAATACGCCACTGGTTCCTCCAATTCCCTCAAGCCGCCCAAGAAGACCGTTTCAAGGCACTAGGGTGCGACCTCTCGGACCCTATAGATGCATTGATTTGGCCACTTTAGAGCAGTTCCGTCTCGCAGGCGATGTTCGAGCACTGAGTACAACCAATCCGTGGGATCAATTTTTTACCATCATCGAGCCTACGTACTTGGAGCTCACTCTAGAGTTCTACTCAACATTCCAACTTCAGATGGTGATGACAAAACATGATGATCCGGGTACAATACAATTCTACCTCGGAAGCACTATACGACAAATGAGCGTACATAATTCGGAGCCGCACTCAGACTTTAAATAGATGACTTTGTAGTAGAGAATGATCTCTCCGAGCTACACCGTCATTTTCACCGCACCCCCGTAAGCTGTTGGTATAACATTGCCCCCGACGGAGGAAATTACGACCCCAGCCGCTCCAAGTCGACAGCTCTCCACCAATCCCTAAGGTACGTACATGCTATTCTAGCCTGTACACTTACAGGTCGATGAGAAAGCACTGGCGTCATCAATACTCACGACGCCTACTACCTGTGGTGCATGTCAAACGGACATGTTTTCGACCTAGCCTATTACATAGCCCGAGCCATTCAACACCAAACGGAGCAACACAGGAGATGGATCATATCTATGGGGTCGTACATCACTCGCTTGGCTCGACATTTTAGACTCATCAACACTAACGAACAAATATCCTCACTCACCTTGATCAGTCAGATGTCCCCACAAGGCATCCAGACTATGTTACACATGAGAATGATCCAACACCACCGTGGAACTAATCCTCTACAATATCGACTTAAACCTCCCACCAACGAGGAGGACCACGAGGACATTACTGACAATGTCCAACCACCACAGGAGGCACCACTACTGAGCCATCGTCCCTCCTAGACAGCAGCTTCACTACCAGACATTTCTGCACGTCTCACCCAGTTTAAGCATTAATGTACTCAACAATTCAATGACACCGCTCAACGATTTGACGGCATCGAGGCCACCCTTCAACAAATCTGTCATCATTTCCATATCTCATCACCACAACCACCTTAAGACCCAGATGATGTAAAGGACTTCTGAGTCCTTTTTATTTTTTTTGCTTATTTTTCTTTTTATTTTTATTTTCATGTTTCTCCTTTATCTTTATTTCTACTTTTATTTCGATCCTAATTTAGTTATTGTCTAAAGACTTGAAAGTTTTATTATTACTATTGATCTCAATTTATCACTGGCTATCTAACCATAAAATTCCATAACAGCATCCACCCCCCAAAACTAACTGATGACTTCGCAGATTAAATAGATTGAATATTCCACTCACGGAATGAAAACATCACGTACACTTAGTCATCACACTCCTCATGGAACATCCTCCAAGGATCTCATCCATAATTCAAGAAGTTTCACTTCTCTCCCTCTCTTTTGATTGTCTACTAATTGTTATCATCTATATTTGTACATTGAGGGCAATGTACATCTTAAGTGTGGGGGTGAAAGTTTATTTAGAAAAATGCCTAACATTTTGCATTATTCCCAAATCCCTGAATGATATCTTATCTTAAGTAATTTTCTCATATTACTAATTAGGAGGAAATTTACATTGATTTATAATTTCTATTGATATGTCTTAAATTAAGTCATAGTTAATTGTACATTGATGATTTAAACTTTAAGATACTAGAGAATCAAGCATGATAAGTCCACTTTTCAAGAATAAAAATTTTCTAGGTTGTTGAACCTGAATTTGAATATTACCTTGAAGTTTGAAATTTATAGGGATTGATGTCAAAACCCATAATTTTGTGAGATTTGAGCCTTATAGAGCATATATTCTTTTTATGCTCACTTTATTGATTGAGTCGTCAACACCTGAATTATTATTCTAGAACTTGCCTCGATTATACATGTCAAGACCACATTTTTATTTGATATCTTTGAGATGATAAAGGCACCTAGCTTTTAACCCACTCACTCCACTAAAAAGCCTACCTACATAATTAACCCCTAGTGAACCTCTTTGATCCTAACAACCCTTTTTATTGATTTACCCACTAATATTAACCCAAAACCCCGCTCATATTTGTTATCACCATTCCTTTTGACTACCCTTCTATCGAGACTTGATTCGATAAGCTGCTCATATTTTAGTTATAAAAGTTCTTTCTTATGTAATCTGTGCTAGTGTTCTTAAAAAAAATGAAGCATAGTCATTATTAGTTCTATGTTCTAAGAGCTTGTACATTTAAATTCAACATCTTGAAGAAGAAGCTCGTATTATTAGTATTTTAAATTTTCATGTGATATAATTATTCAGGTTATTAGTTCATTTTTCAAGTGAGATAATTTGTCGATTCGGTCTCGATTCTAACCTTCTAATTCACCTTTATCCACACCTTCAACCCAAGCCTGTTACAACCACGTTAAAGACCTTTTGATTTGTGTATCATCTCATATTACATGGTGGAAATTTGATTTTCGAGCAAGCCTATGGGATTAACTTTCGGGTTCGACTTATGAGTGCTTATTCTTGAACCTTAAACACTTGAGTGCTTTGAGTGAATCTTTAGTAAGGATGTCAATCCTTGTCAGTTTTGAATCAAAGGTAATTATTTAGATAAGGGGAGACACCTATGTTTTCGTGCTACAAATATATGACTTAGAATTGTTTGAATCTTTAGGAGTCTTTGAGTTAAATTATCCATGTATGAATTGTCTATGAATTATGGTGAGACATTATTGATAAGGATTATGAATTGTGGAAAGTTATTTTTAATTGCAAGTTGAGAATTTTGCTTGAGGACAAGCAAAAGCTTAAGTGTGGGGGGTATTTGATAAATCGTAAAAGTAACATATTTTAGGCCCACGTTTAGAATGCTTCTGGATGATTTAAGCCTTGAATTATGTAATTTAGGGCTCTTAATCCGTTGTTTTCATGTTTTATACTTAGGAGAGCACCGAAAGTTGAAAAGAATGAGAAACGGGCTTAAAATAGACCAAATTGGGCCAAAATAGAAATTGACACGGCCTGGACCCATGACCACACGGCCGTGCCTCATTGATAGACTAGAATACGGCCTGAGCCCCGAAACACACGGATGTGCCTCATCATCGACTCGACCACGGCCTGCAGTCGATTTAAGGTACTTAGAGGCAATGAAAGATATTCCAAAAGCCTATATAAATACCCTAGAGGCCAACCTTGGGTGGAACGTTTGGATAGCCGTCCAATTAGGCCGAAGAGGGCAGATTTGTGGAGATTACTCGAAGATAGCTAGTTGATTCATCTCAAGAAGCCAAAATTATACTCAAGTCTGCGGATCTCTCCTTCAATTCCTTCAGGGGGTTTTAAGGATTTCTTATGTTTTGTTTTATCTTTTCTTTTGAGATGTTTTCTTTTACAATTATGAACTAAACCCTCGATACCGAGGGGGATGAAACCTAAGATGAATCTTGTTCTTGTTTCTTTGCACTATATGATAAATATTTGGCTTGTTCTTAATTATGTGTTCTTAATTCTTGTGTTGATATTTCTGGGATATTAATTCAAGTATGATGTGCTTAGGTGGAGGAGCAAAAGTCCCTGCCTAAGAGTAGATCTAGCATAATTAAGCGAAGTTGATTGCGCGCCTAGAGATAGGGTGACGAGATTTTACCGGATTAGGGTGAAACATAATATGAGAGTCCATAGATCGAGTTAATACAATTCTAGGGGTTTTAATTAGAAAGAGATTTCAATTAATCAACCTAGGGTTAGATGTTAGTCGCCTCGAGAGAGGGATTAATATATGCTAGGGAATCTTACAGATCAAGTCAAGTGAATAAATCATCTGGTTCAGTGTTAGATAACAAGTGAAGTCTAGGTGGATTCTTCCTTGGGTGTCATCTTAATCAATTGGTTCTTCCTTAAGTTATTTTCCAAATTTCATTCTTCTTTGTCTTAGAGTCTTTAGTTTAGTAGTTAGTAAATTTAGATTAAACAAAAAATTCCCTTAATTCTTAGGCTAAATAATAGAAAGAGAGTTAGTATTAGTACTTTTCGTTCCTTTAGGATTCGACATACCGGTCTTACCTAAACTATACTATTGTTTGATAGGTGCGCTTGCCTCCATCATTGTCTTAGTTAGTTTCCTGGTTCGATCATTCTTTATATAAATTTTAAGACTCGACAAAACAATGATCAGTCACCCAGATTACACCCGAGCCCAAACAAACCCAGACCTAAGGACTAACCCAATAGACCTAGACTCAGACAGCCCAAAATGGCCCAACACCTAAACCGAAGTCAGAAGACCTAGGGTTTTTGAAACCCTAGGCGTCGCAAGTGACCAACATGCACCATTTGAATCGCAGTCATCAGAATCCCCTCGCGCCACAATCCTCACGAGTTACAACCCATCGACACCGAGATCTCCGCTTCTCCTTCACAAAAGGAAAGATAATCGACAGCAAACATGGCAACATTTTTTCCCTTTTTATTTTGTTTATTTCGAAGGCTATAAAAGCCTTACAAAGATTTGTATCAAGGGACCTACGAATACACAAACATACTCAAAAACAAAGAATACAAAAATATTCAAAAAATTCAGAGAAATAAAATACAAAAATTTTGCAGAGGTGATTCTTTTTGATATTTTGATCGTATCAAACAGTCGAGTTTTAATATTTATAAAAAGAATATCGAACCTGTAGACTAACTATGACAACGGTAGAGGCAAGTGCACCTATCAAACAGTAGTATAGTTTAGGCAGGAGTATCTTTATCGAATCCAAGGGAACCTAAAAGTATTGCTACTCACTTTCTTTCTATTATTTAGCCTGAAATATGGAGTGATTGGTTTATTAATCTAAAAACTAAACTAGATGCAAGGATAAAAGAATGAAACTTTCGAAAAAGACTATGGAAAAACTCAGTTGATTTTAGACGATACCTTTAGGAAGAATCCACCTATGACTTCTTTTGCTATCTAACTTTTAATTCATATGACTTCTTTACTTAGCTTGATCCGTGAGACTCCCTAACCTATATTAAACCCTCTCTCGAGACGAATAACGTCTAACCTTAGGTTAATTAGTGGAACTCTCGTTCTCTTATAATAACCCCTAAGGAAGCGAAGAATCGATCAATGGACTCCCATATTAGGTTTCACCCTAATCGGCAAAATCTCATAACCATATCTCTAGGCGCCGATCAACTCGCTTAATTATGTTAGATCTACTCTTAGGCAGGGTCTATTCCTCCTCCACCTAAGCACATCAGATTAAATTAAGCAACATAATTAAGAACGAACTAAGTACTTATCATAAAATTTAGAAATCAAATAAAAAAATCTGTCATAGGTTTCATCCCCTTCAGGTATCTGAAGAGTTTAGTTCATAACAAAATAAGAAAACATCTCAAGAGAAAAGATAAAACAAAACATAAGAAATCCCTAAAACCCCCTGAAGGAATTGAAGAGGAGATCCTCTGTCCTGAGTAGAACTTTGGCTTCTTAAGATGGATCAACTGGTTATCTCCGAGTATTTCCCTGAATAAAAGCTCTGGCAGAAAATTCTGCCCACCAAAACCCTCTCTCAAAATGGCTGCCTTGGGTTGTTTATATAAGCTCCTTAGATGCTTTACTTGGCTCCTAGGTACCTCCTTCAAGTAGAATTACTATTAAGGTGTTTAAGTAGACTTAGGAATATGTTTCTTTGCCTTCAAGCATCCAAATCCAAGTGAAATTACTCATTCCCATAGCAGGGGCAAGGCCATGGCACACGCCCGTGTAAGTCGACTTTAGGCCGTGTGTTGATTCTGTTGATTGAGGCACGCACTGCAGTAACACCAGTGCAAGTTAGGATTCAGGCGTGCTTCAGTGCATCGATTGTGACACGACCTTGCAATTCATGCTTGGGGCGTGTCTTTGAATGATTAAGAGGCGGTAGTGTGACTTAAAGTCCGAGCCATGCCAATTTCTTGGTTGGCCCAATTTAGTGCATTTTAAGCCCGTTTCTCATTCTTTTCGTTCTCGGGTGCTTTCACGAGTATAAGACATTAAAAGAAAGGATTAAGAGCACCTTTTACATAAATTGAGGCTAAATCATCCAAAAGCATACTAAATGTGGGATTAAAATATGTTACTTTTACGGTTTATCATATTTTATTCATTTTATTTTATTTTTTATACATTTGTGCATAGAAATATTTTTAAAAATAAAAATAAAAGGGGAAGGGTTTACCTTTCGACGGCACTAAAAACTTAAGGTTGGCTTTCGCCACGTTCAGCGATGGCGGCGTGGAGCATATGCCTAAGTTGATGACGAACCGGAACATAGGGAATGTAGTTTAGAGAGCGTTTCTGAATTTTTTTTTTTTAAAAAAAAAACAAGTTGCAAAATGATTTTTTGGCCTAAATATTGACTTATATAAGAGCTTAAAAATGACGTCATTTTTGCTTAAACTGATAAGCACAAAACGACGTCGTTTGGGCTTTAGGATCCACATGTTGACCAGATGAGAAAAGAGAACCGCGTGTTTTTATGTCGATGGTATATTTGCGGAATAAACCCTTCTGTATTTTTAATTTGTTTAATCCAGTTTTTATTATTTTTAATTTATGCCTCAAAGTTTATTTACATTCCAATTTAGTCCCTCGGGCTGCACTAAGGGTTAAATTCATTACGACGCCGTTTTGAAGAAAGGCATAATTGTCCAATAAATCCCTGTGGATTAAGACGCATTTCGATTTAATTCTTTTAATCTGTTTTAATTGATATTTGACCCCTATTTTCTTTGTTTTATTTTATTTTATTTTTATCCTTTTATTTTATTTTATTATTTTACATTGTATTAAACTATTTTATTATATTAAATAGTCTATATTATTTTCCTTATTATCTATATATTAATATATATATTTTTTATGTTTTATCCTTATATATATTAAATTATTATTTATTATTCGATTTAATATTATTTTTATTACATATTTTTATAATTTATTTATTATATTATACACTTTTCTATATTATATAGTATCATATTATATCATATATTATTTTTAAAATTTTATTTTGTATAAAATCTATTTATATTATATAATTTATTTTGTTTACATATGTAATTTCATGATTAATATATATGTTTTATATAAAATTATTATAGATGATCGTTGTTTTGTCGATTTTTAAAATTTATAAAGAGAATGATCAAACTTAGAAACTAACTCTGACAACGACTTAAGGCAAGTGTACCTATCGAACAGTAGTATAGCTTAGGCATGACCGGATTGTCGAACCCAAAGGAACTAAAAGTACTAATACTAACTTTCTTTTTATTATTTAGCCTAAAATAAGTGAAGTTGCTTTAATCTAAATTAACGACTACTAAACTAAAGACGCAAAGACAAAAAGAACGAATTGGGAAATAACTTGAAGAGAAACTTAGTTGATCACGACGATACCCTCAGGAAGAATCCACCTAGACTTCACTTGTTATTTAACACTGAACATTATGATTTATTCACTTAGTTTGATCCGTAAGACTCCCTAACTTATAATAAACCCTCTCTCGAGGCGAATAACGTCTAACCCTAGGTTAATTAATGGAAATCTCTTTCTCGAATAATAACCCTTTAGAATAGCAGTAAATCGATTATGGACTCCCATATTAGGTTTCACCCTAATCCGGCAAAATCTTGTCACCCTATCTCTAGGCGTGCGATCAACTCCACTTAATAATGCTAGATCTACTCTTAAGCAGGGTCTATTCCTCCTCTACCTAAGCACATCAGATTTAGATTAAGCACGCATAATTAAGAACAAACTAAGTATTTATCATATAATTCAGAAAACAATAACAAGATTCATCTAGGTTTCATCCCCTTCAGGTATCTGAAGGGTTTAGTTCATAATGAATAAAGAAAACATCTCCAGAGAAAAGATAAAACAAAACATAAGAAATCCCTAAAACCCCCTGGAGGAATTGAAGGAGAAATTCGCCGTCTTGAATAGAATTTTGGCTTTTTGAGATGGATCCACTGGCTATCTTCAAGTAATTCCCACAAATCTGACCTTCTAGCTTGGCTCCTTGGCCTAGCTAACCCCCTTCCCTTCAGGTTACACTTAGGGTGTTTATATAGACTTTTGGAATGCTTTACTTCGCCTCTAAGTGTCCCAATTCAAGTATACCTCCTACTCGATGTTTGAATAGGCTTTAGAATATGTTTCTTTGCCTTAAAGTATCCAAATTCGAGTGAAGTTGCTCTCTCCCGCAGCAGGGGCACGACTATGGTACACACCCGTGTAAATCATTTCCAGGCCGTGTCTTGATTCTATTGATTGGGGCACGGCTATGTAAATCATGGCATGGTCATATCTTAGTTAATTTTCAAGGTACAACCGTGTGGCTTGAAGTCCAGGGTGTGTCGATTTCCTCTTTGGCTCAAAGTGGCCCGTTTTAAGCCCGTTTCTTGTTCTTTTTATCCTCGGGTGCTTTCCTGAGTAAAAAAATGAAAAGAAAGGATTAAGAACACCTTTTTACATAAATCAAGGCCTAAATCATCCAAAAGCATACTAAATGTGGGCCTAAAATATGTTACTTTTACGGTTTATCAAATACCCCCACACTTAAGCTTTTGCTTGTCCTCAAGCAAAATTCTCAACTTATAATTAAAATGAACTTTCCATAATTCACAATTCCTATCAACAATGCCTCATCATAATTTACAGATAATTTATACATGGATAATTGAACTCAAAGACTCTTAAATGCTCAAACAATTCTTAGTCATAATATTTGTAGCATAAAAACATTGGCGTCTCCCCTTATCTAAATAATTACCTTTAATTCAAAACCGACAAAGATTGACATCCTCACTAAAGATTCACTCAAAGCACTCGAAGTGTTTAAGGTTTAAGAAAAAGCACTCATAAGTCGAACTTGAAAAGTTAATCCCATAGGCTTGCCTGAAAATCAAACCTCCACCACTGTAATATGAGAAGATACACAAATCAAAAGGTCTTTGACAGGGTTGTAACGGGGCTTAGGTTAAAGGTGCGGATAAAGGCTGAATTAGAAGGGCTAGAATTGAGATTGACCTGACCAATTACCTAACTTAAAAATAATGAACTTGAAAATAAATGATTATATCAATTGGATTTTGAAACTAATAATACTATGAGCTTTTTTCTTTGATAATTGAAATTTAAATGTACATGCTCACTTTTTATACTACTAATCTGAATATACTTTGATTTTTTGATTTTTTTTAGAACAAATAGAAACATAATAAAGAAAACTTTATCAACTGAAATAAACTAATTCGGTAACTGATCAAATCAATTCTCAATAGAAGGGTAGTCAAAAGAATGGTGATAACAAATACAAAGGGTTTTGGGTTAATATTAGCGGATAAATCAATAAAAAGGGTTGTTAGGATCAAATGGGTTCACTAAGGGTTAATTTGTGAAGGTAGGCTTTTTAGTGGAGTGAATGCGTTAAAACCTAAGTGCCTTTATCATCTCAGTATATCAAATCATTAATGTGGTCTCGATATGTATAATCTAGGCAAGTTCTAGAATAACAATTCAGTGTTGACACACTCATAATCAATAAAGTGAGCATGAAAAAGAATATATGCTCTATAAGGCTCAAATCTAACAAAAAATATGGGTATTTGACATCAATCCTGTAAATTTCAAACTTCAAGGTAATATTCAAATTCAGTTCAACCTAGAAAATTTTTTATTCTTGAAAAATAGACTTATGCTTGATTCTCTAGTATTCTTCAAATTTAATCATCAATGCACAATTATCAATGACTTACACAAAAAAACATTGATAAAAATCATAAATCATTAGAAATTTCACCCTAATTAATAATATCAGAAAATTACTGAGGAACAAGACTAAAAATTCAGGATTTTGGAATAATGCAAAAAGTTAGGTACTTCTCCCCCCACACTTAAGATGTACATTGCCCTCAATGTACAAAGATTGATAACTAATAATGTAATCAAAAGAGAAGGGGAGAAGTGACACTTCCTAAATTTTGGATGATTCTGGGAGTAGGCGGTGGTGGCATTTTCTATGGGCACGATGGGGTGGCTACCTGGATGAGCTTTGTGCTAGATAAAGAAATTGGGTAGCCTGCAAAGATATAGCCAAGAAATCTAAAGAAACATTAATAATATACTAATACTATAATTAAAGACAAAAATAAAGAGAAGGAGACTAAGAAGAAAATTGAAATTAAAAGAAAAGACTAATAGACTAATAGACTAAGTGGGTGTGACCTCTAAGGCTGTGGTACGTGATTCCCAAGCAGCCTTTCAAACCTGACACTAAGAAACTAAAATAAAGTAAACTAGATTAAGCAAAAGAGAAGTAACAATAAGGAAAACAAAGGAGATGAGAAAAATAAAATAAAAACTAAATAGTCACTAAGACCCTTGTCTTGTTGAGTTGCTGAAGCTCCGACATGAACTCATGTGAATCGGTCTCCTTTGAAGAGATTGTGCTTGGCCTCTTACGCTTCTTCGACAAAGCTTTGGTGTGGCTCAAGGGTTGGAGAGACTTGTGATGAACAATAAATCTGAGAAGAAGGAGGAAGAGAAGAGGTGGAAAGTAGAAGAATAGGGAGGTGGAGGTTGGTGTTTAAATAGAGGCTTGATGCTGGCACATTCCCATGCTCGTGGACCAAGGGTGTGTTGAATTACATGGTCGCATCGCACAGCCGTGTGTCTAGTCATGTTGGGAGTTAAACATTGCCATGCCCGTGGTTGATAAGTCAGTGTCTTCACACGGTCACATCGCATGGCCGTGTTCTAGGCGTGTTGGTTTGCCACACCCGTTTTTCCAATGCCATGCTCGTTTTTAAAATGGCAGTATCGGTCAACGGCCATGGGATTTCGTCAGTGCCCGTGTGGTAGTGGTTGAGTCCATGACTTCAATAGTTGGTTGGGGCAGGCTTTGTACTGTCTCTACTATATTAGTGTGGATATTTTGTACCTCCACACGGCCACAGCCACGGCCATGTGCTAGTTGTGTGGTCTGGGAATCTGTACTTTATTGAAATAATAAAAATAAAAATAAAACTAAAACCACAAAATAGAAATTAATGTTAGTGCTCGGGTTGCCTCTCGAGAAGTGCTCGTTTATAGTCTTAAGCTAGACTTTCATCGACATTGGAAAAAAAATCAGGGAAGTTTAAAGGTTTGAATATCTTTCCTCATGCTTATAGTTCTATTTTCTTGACAAAGTTCAAGTCGAGAAGCGTTTACCTTAGAGGTGTCGAATGTTGGGTTGCTTACCTCGACTGTTCCGTGTGGAAAGATATTGTGTACCTTAGGAAGGATTTCTCCTTTTGGCTTTAGGTCTGCTGTGATGATGTGCAGATCTGCTTTGTCTAACAGTACTTGGTCTCCTATTTTGAAGTGATTGGATGTTCCTACAAGCTCTTTTGGTGGTTCGTCTGGTTTTACTTCGTGTGGTTCTTCTTTGTCGTCTGTCTTCTGCTCTTCTAGTCTGTCGACCTTAAGGCTTGGATCCTTCTCTTTGTCAGTTTGGGTACCATGATTTGGCTCAGCCTTGTCTTCATGTGGTGTTTCCTGCGATGAAGGTTGTACAACTTGATTATCAACTGAATTTCCTTTCTTACCTTCATTGATTGTTGTCCTGGCTGAGTCAAGAGCTTAAAGACTGATTGATTCATCACCTACACAAAGTATGAGTTGTAGCACCCCAAACCCGGCCCATACATCATTATCGGATCTGGTATGCTACAGGTTAAATCTTAAAAACTTTGCTTCAATGGGTTTTAAAAAGTCTCAGTTTTTTTCATTAATCGTGATATTTGTGAAAAAGTTTGAAGAACTTATCATTTGTGTCGGTTAAGTTTGAAAAGCCCATTTATCATTTCATTTTATTAATAAGACTTTGGAAAAACATAGGTTTATAAGCATGTGACTTATTATGGGTGAAAATAAAATAAAGCGAGTAACACATAAATTGGAAACCTAAGTTATAGGGCTTTATTACAAAATATTCCCAAAAATTTATATTTTAAATGAAAAGTCAAAGATAGTCTATGAAAATAATAATAGTCTTGATGGCCCTCGAGTCGCCTCGGCTCCCATGTCCACGGTCTCTTGCTCATACATGCAGTGGGAAAAACATAAATGGGTGAGTCACAAAGACTCGGTGTGCAAAACTTGAAACACATAAAAGCCAAGGGCCCACAAACACATTATGGGCCTTGGCCCATATACAATGGTAACAAAATATGTCATGCAACATGGCCCATCCCAAAACCTAAGAGTCCATCCTCTACACACCCGTACCAACCATCACACCGTGGGGATTTCTACAATCAACCTCCATCCATTTGCACCACATCGACAGCTATGCTACCTATCATAAAGACCGATCGCTAATGCGAACCCCAGAAAATACATTTAGTATTTCGACATCTATGCTGCCTGTCATAAAGACCGATCGCTAATGCGAACCTTTGTGGCAAAGCCACCAATCATCTCGTGACCTACTCCCCTTCCATAAATCGACCAATCAATCCCATCCCATGCATACACACATACAAGAATCAAAACATCAAGCCATCTAACAGATCTCATACTTTCACATGTTTCGATACACATAAAAAAGTTTCTATGATTACGTACCTAGCATCCCTTGCCTACCCTTTTTGGGTAACACGACTATTCATACAGCCTCTCTTTCAGGATTATAGCCCATAGCATGCATATAACATAACAAAGCTTATGTGTCAAGAATCTACACACCTTATTACGGTTAAGGCGACACCTCTATGTTGACCTTTGTCGAGGCCGAAATCGACGCTATCGCCTAAGATCTTTGTTGAAGCGGTCCACACGTGACCAATCTCGAATAGCGAGACCTTTGCTCATTTCTTAAATTTAGGGATTAGGTTTATGGACCCAATCCTCTCCTTTGCCTGATCCATATTTGATTCCATCCAAAAAGTCCTTGTCAGAATTACTATAGCGAAATAGGGTTGTTAAACCATATATGAGTTAAGATCTAAAATATGATAGCGAATCTAATAGGGATCTAAAGGAAACCCCTTACCTTGAAATCCCAAAATCGATAGGATACGTAGAGATTAACAGCTTCTGGCTTTTTGAGATCTCGATGATTCAATCTACTATGATTTCCCGAAGTGCCGCCCAAAAGAACATGTGATTAGAGAAAAAGTTAAACTAAATATGACCTATAAATCAACTAGCCATTCGGCTATAGTCTCAAAATCGAAAGAGAAGGGAAAAAGAACAAAAGAAAATTGGTACCTACCTTTACAGGGAATTCGGCAACTTTTAGGAGATTCTGGCTTTATAGAGAAATCGGCACAAGAGAAAAGAATGGAAAAGAAAGTGAAGTGAGAGGTTTCGGCTTTTGAAGAAAGTGAAGATGAGAGAAAGAATTGAGAGGTTTCGGCTTTTGGAAAAGAAGAGAGAACAAAAATTGCAGAGAAAGACTGAGAATTTTAGCACAGAGAATGAGGAAAAGAATAGGGTCCAAATGCCGAAATTGAAGAGATACCATCCCTATTTATAGAGAATTTCGGCACTTGCTTATTAAAAAATCTGCTCTCAGCAGATAGCTCCTATCTTTTCTCCTTTATCTTGATCTATTCACCTTTAGGAGAGGCCTAAATAACACCACCTCTCCCTACTATTATCAGCACAATATCGACATTATCCAACATATAAATCTTCCTATTCTAAATCATCCTAGCCGCCCCCACTCTCCTCTCCTTTTAATGCCAAAAATAATTAAAATAAGTAAGTGAGTAATACGACTCGAACCTTGGATCCCCTTAGTGCTTGTCACGCCACTGTCCACTGGGCCACTATCCTAATTTTGTGTTTTAATTTGCGAACAATATCTTTTAAGCCCGGACCTATCTAGCTTTCCACTAAAGTGCCCAAACAAAAAATTTGATTAAGGCCTCAGCCCAAACCTGAGCCCAATCTGACCCCTTAAACACTCTAATTATCATATTGAACATAACACACATCAAATGCAAAGGCCTATTAATTTAAGATGTTATAGTTCTACCCTCCTTAAAGGAATTTCGTCCTCGAAATTACCTGATCTGAATAGATGCGGGTATTGTTGTCGCATTGCTTCCCATGATTCCCACGTAGCCTCCTCAAAGCCGTGATTCCGCCATAATACCTTAACCAACAGAACCTTCTTCCTTCGTAATACTTTGACATCACGATCCAAGATCTCCACTGGTTCCTCTTCAAAGGATAGGACAGGTCTTACCTCAATTTCCTCCATAGGTACCACATGAGACAGGTCTGAACGATAACATCTTAACATAAAGACGTGAAATACATCATGGATATGATTCAATTCAGCAGGTAGCTCAAGTTGATACGCTACTGGTCTAACTCGTTTCAGCACCTGATAAGGTCTGACAAATCTGGGACTTAACTTACCCTTCCGTCCAAACGTTAATACTTTCTTCTATGGCGACACTTTCAAGAACACCTTGTCACCCACTGCAAACTCTATGTCCTTGCGCTTCAAATCAGCATAGGACTTACATGCATCTCACGCTTAGTTAGTCGAGCCTGAATTAGTTTAACCTTCTCCTCCGTCTTGGTAACCAACTCCGAACCCAAAATCTACCATTCCCTAATTAGTCCAACGGTAGGAATCGACACTTCGCCGTACAATGCTTCATAGGGCGCCATCGAATACTAGATGGTAGCTATTGTTGTCGTAAACTACGCCAATGGCGAAACTCCTCCCAACTACTGTGAAATCAATGGCACAACCACTTAACATGTCCTCCAAGATCTGAATCACCCGCTCAGACTGTCCATCGTTTTGAAGATGAAGCAGCATCTTTGAAATCCAACCGTACCCAACGCTTGATGCAACGCCTTCCAAAACCTTGATGTAAACCTAGGATCTCGGTCTGAGATAATTGACATAGGTACTCCATGCAACCTTACAATCTCCGCTATACACAGCTTAGCCAACTTTTGTAAGGAATAATCGACCCAAACCAATACAAAATGAGTGGACTTCATCAACCGATCAACGATCACCCAAACTAAATCTTTCCTAGTAGGCATGAGAGGTAGCCCACTAACAAAGTCCATTGTTATCCTTTCCCACTTCCACTGAGGAATCTTCACCGATTGCAGCAACCCTATGGTGGCGATGCTCGGCTTTACTGGTTGATGGGTTAAACACTTCCCCACTAATTGATCACCTCTCGTTTAAGCACGGCACCAAAGCGCTCCGTAAATCTCGATACATCTTACATCCTCCGGGATGCATAGCGTATGGACTACCATGCGCTTCTTGCGAGATCCTATGCCTCAATTCGGGATCTTCGGCATGCACACTCTCCCTTGAAAACATAATGACCCTTCCTCATTCACACTAAATTCGTTGATTCATCACTTGCTCCAACCAGAAACTTCTCCTTCAGTAACTCATCAGTCTGCTACTTTTCCTTAACCTGATACTTCACTAACCAATCCATGCCTAAAATTAAGTCAAATTCCCCGAACGGTAATTCAATCAGATCCATCAGGAAAACTACTCCCTGAACTTCTAAAGGTACCTCCCGATAATGTTTATCTACCACCACAGATTATCCTAATGGGCTAATTACCGTCATCACCCTAGGGGTAACTTCAGAATCTAAACTTAAGGTTTCAGACACACTACTAGCAACATATGAATATGTCGACCCAATGTCAATCAATGTAGTATAAGGAAATCCAAAAATTAAAAACGTACTGATTATAACATTCGGTGCGTCGGCCTCCTCTCGACGTCTAGCAGCGTAGACCAACCCCGACTACCTCGCCTCAGTGTTTCCTGCCCCTCGGCCTGGTGCTCCACGACCCCGACCAAAACCATTACCACCTCTGGCTAGACCACGACCTCTCTGTAACTGCTGACCTCCTCTACTCGACTGAGTATTTCCCTGCCCTGCGGGTCCTACCTCATCCCGTGGCTGAGGACAATCTCTTATCTGATGGTTCAAAGAACCACACCTAAAGCACTTCCCATTGCCTGCCCAACACTCACCTACATGGAATTTGTCACATCAGCCACACCTTCATGATTGGTTAGCAGTAGGTCTTTCAGCCCGTCTCGGTCCATCCAAACTAGGTCTTTTTTGAGTACGCACGGCTTTCCTTATCGATCCAAAATTTCTCTTACCTCTACCCCTATCTCTATCCCGATTTAGCTTTTCCATCTGTTTCACCTCCTCAGCTATTTTAGCCTTCTCCACAAGCACAGCAAATTCCCACTCTCGTTGTGGAGCTATCAACACACGTGGATTGTCCTTCAGGCCATCCTCAAAATGAACACATCTCTCTTGCTCTGTGGCCACTATCCCTCGAGCATAACGGCTAAGGCATAGGAATTCTGCTTCATACGCCGCTACCGACCTACTTCCTTGAACCAAGTTCAAGAATGCCCTGCGCTGCGCATCCACATAGCTCATCCCAATGTACTTACTTTGGAACGCCATTTTGAAGTGATCCCTAGTGATATGGTCAGCTACAATACCCTTCTTAACCGTAAGCCACCATTGATATGCTTCGTCTGGAGAAGAGACACCACTCCTTTCAGCTTCTCATCATCCGTAAAGTCGAGATCATCCATTATCTGCTCCATTGCTTCAATCGATTTTCAGTTGTACTAGGAGCTACACGAAATTCCTTAAACACTTCCACCCGTTGGCTCTCGATTAAGCTCTGGCATGAACTTAGGGCTCTGTGCCCATGCACCTTGACAACCTCTCTAAGACTCGTAACATTGCTTGAGATCTGACATCATCTCCATATCGATCTTGAAATTACGTATCCACGGTAGGTGGCACGGTACCTCATTCCACGACTCATTACGGACCCTATGGGTTCGACACAATAATCTGCCTTTACCTCGGCCACGCACACCACATCCTCTAGTGCTCATTCTACCGTTCGCAACTTATCTTATTAAAAATTTTATGAATTAATAATTCTTTCTTGCCACCGATCAATAGACAGTCTTATGGAAAGTAGTTTTAATAGTAGTTCTTTCGAATTCAGATTCTATCTACAATTTCAGTTCTCAAATCAGTATTTTCTAGTTCTAGAATACATATTTAATCAACATCCATCACACATCAACACACAAGCGACATCATGAACTTACATTCATCACCTAGGGGTATTTTCATCATTTCACTAGGGGTATTTTTTAATTTTAACCTATAGTGGTATTTTTGTAATTTTCCAAAATAAGGTATCTTGGTGATTTTACAAAATACGGGTATTTTGGTAATTTACAATTCGGGGGTATTATGGTAATTTTGTAAATTTTGGCAACTTCTGTAAATCAGGGGTAATTTAGTAATTTCTCAAATAAGGGTACTTTGGTAATTTTCAAACAAGGGTATATCAGTAAATTTCCTCAACCTAGGGTGTTTTGGATAATTTACAAAATCAAGGACATACAAGTAATTTTACAAAAATAGAGTCTTGGTCACTTTCGGGTTTTAGTTATGAATTTTGGCACATCAACAAGTCCTCGTGGCTAAAGCGAGCGATCTCTCGCACTAGGTAGGATTCCAGAAAAGTGGAGGTGATGCACTAGGACCGCTTAAATACCAAGCTCTTCCTAGATCCAATCCTAGACATGCGTATGACTGTTTCCACACCCTAACCCTATGACTTGTTTACGAGACATGTTTAATTAAGAAAAATTAAGTCTTACGAGATTTGAAGAAGTGTTTATACTAAACCTAAAGTCCATCAACACTATCCTACTAGTCTACATCCATAAAGCCCATCAAGCCCATCATATATATCACATCAAAGGTTAGAGTACTTACAGGTGGATTAGGTCTTGGGTGAGACTCGAAGGCCATATCTTCCAAAACTTTTCTCAACATACATTACTTTCATAAATTCCTATTGGACCCATTTCACAACCCGAGTTTTGAACTGGGCTCTGATACAAAAATATAACACCCCAAACTCGGCCCATATGTCATTATTGGATCTGGTATGCTATAGGTTAAATCTTAAAAACTTTGCTTCGATGGGTTTTGAAAAGTCTCAGTTTTTTTCATTAATCGTGATATTTGTGAAAAAGTTTGAAGAACTTAATATTTGCGTCGGTTGAGTTTGAAAAGCCCATTTATCATTTCATTTTATTAATACGACTATGGAAAAACATAGGTTTATAAGCATGTGACTTATTATGGGTGAAAAAAAAATAAAGCGAGTAACACATAAATTGGAAACTTAAGTTATGGGGCCTTATTACAAAAATATTCCCAAAAATTTATATTTTAAACGAAAAGTCAAAGATAGTCTATGAAAATAATAATAGTCTTGATGGCCCCTTGAGTCCACCTTGGCTCCCATGTCCACGATCTACTGCTCATCTGTAGAGTGGGAAAAACATAAATGGGTGAGTTACAAAGACTCAGTGTGCAAAACTTGCAAACACATAAAAGCCTAGGGCCCACAAACACATTATGGGCCTTGGCCCATATACAATGGTAACAAAATATGTCATGCAACATGGTCCATCCCAAAACCTAAGAGTCCATCCTCTACACACCCCCGTACCAACAATCACACCGTGGGGATTTCTACAATCAACCCTCCATCTGCTACACACCACGTCGACAGCTGTGCTGCCTATCATAAAGACCGATCGCTAATGCGAACCCCAGAAAATACATTTAGTATTTCAATAGCTATGCTGCCTGCCATAAAGATCGATCGCTAATGCTAACCTTTGTGGCAAAGCCACCGATCACCCTACGACCTGTTCCCCTTCCATAAATCGATTAATCAATCCCATCCCATGCATACACATATACAAGAATCAAAACATCAAGCCATCTAATAGATCTCACACTTTCACATGCTTCGATACACATAGAAAAGTTTCTATGATTATGTTCCTAGCATCCCTTGCCTACCCTTTCTGGGTAACATGACTGTTCATACAACCTCTCTTTCCGGCTTTTAGCCCATAGCATACATATAACATACCAAAGCTTATGTGTCAAGAATCTACACACCTTATTACTGTTAAGATGACACCCTCTATGTCAACACTGTCAAAAGCCGATACGACTGCTATCTACCTAAGAAGCTGTTTAGAAGTTGGTCCATAACCTGGTGGCCAATCTCGAACAGCGGACACTACTCGTTTCTTAAACTTAAGGATTGGGTTTACTGACCCAATCCTCTCCTTTGCCCGATCCATATTTGATTCTATCCAAAAAGTCCTTGTCAGAATTACGATAGCGAAATAGGGTTGTTAAACCATATATGAGTTAAGATCTCAAATCTGATAGCGAATCTAAAAGGGATCTAAAGGAAACCCCTTACCTTGAAATCCCAAAATCGATAGGATACTTAGAGATTAATGGCTTTCAGCTTTTTGAGATCTGGATGATTCGATCTACTATGATTTCCCGAAGTGCCGCCCAAAAGAACATGTGATTAGAGAAAAAGTTTAACCTAAAGATGACTTATCAATCAACTAGCCATTCGGCTATAGTCTCAAAACTGAAAGAGAAGGGAAAGAGAACAAAAGAAAATCGACACCTACCTTTACAGGGAATTCGGAAACTTCCAGGAGATTCCGGCTTTATGGAGAAATCGGCACAAGAGAAAAGAATAGAAAAAGAAAGTGGAGTGAGAGGTTTCGGCTTTTGAAGAAAGTGAATATGAGAGAAAGAATTGAGAGGTTTTGGCTTTTGGAAAAGAAGAGAGAACAAAAATTGCAAAGAAAGACCTAGAATTTTGACACAGAGAATGAGGAAAAGAATAGGGTTCAAATGCCGGAATTGAAGAGATACCATCCCTATTTATAGAGAATTTCGGCACTTGCTTATCAAAACCCAAAAGTGCCCTTCCTGATAACTAATAATTAATCAAGTAATAGGGGAAATTTTTGCACCCATTTAACATGAAGAAACTGATTCCGTCCCCCCTCTTGGAGATGGAATTTCGACTAACTCTACTCTCAGCAGATAGCTCCTATCTTTTCTCCTTTATCTTAATCTATTCACCTATAGGAGAGGCCTAAATAATACCACCTTTCCCTACTATTATCAACACAATATCCACATTATCCAACAGATAAATATTCCTATTCTAAAGCTTCCTAGCCGCCTCCACTCTCCTCTCTTTTTAACGCCAAAAATAATTAAAATAAGTAAATGGGTAATACGACTCAAACCTTGGATCCCCTTACTGCTTTTCACGCCACTATCCACTAGGCCACTAACCCATTTTTGTGTTTTAATTTGTGAACAATATCTTTTAAGCCCAGACCTATCTAGCTTTCCACTAAAGTGCCCAAACAGAAAATTTGATTAAGGCCTCGGCCCAAACCTGAGCCCAATCTGAACCCCTTAAACAATCTAATTATCATATTGAACATAACACACATCAAATGCAAAGGCCCATTAATTCAGGATGTTATAGTTCTACCCCCTTAATGGAATTTCATCCTCGAAATTACCTGATCTGAATAGATGCGGGTATTACTGTCACATCGCTTCCTCCAGTTCCTACATAGCCTCCTCAGAGCCATGATTCTGCCATAGAACCTTAACCAACGGAACCTTCTTCCTTCGTAATACTTTGAAATCATGATCTAAGATTTCCACTGGTTCCTCTTCAAAGGATAGGTCAGGTCTTACCTCGATTTCCTCCACAGGTACCACATAAGACGAGTCCGAACGATAACGTCTTAACATAGAGACGTGAAATACATCATGGATCTAATTCAATTAAGTAGGTAGCTCAAGCAGATACGCTACAGGTCCAACTCGTTTCAGCACCTGATAAGGTCCGATGAATCTGGGACTTAACATACCCTTCCGTCCAAACCTTAATACTTTCTTCCATGGTGACATTTTCAAGAACACCTTGTCACCCACTGCAAACTCTATGTCCTTGCACTTCCAATCAGCATAGGACTTCTGTCTGTCCGACGCTTCCTTTAGTCGAGCCCGAATTAGCTCAACATTCTCCTCTGTCTCGGTAACCAACTCCGGACCCAAAATCATCTGTTCCCCTAATTCTGTTCAATAGGTAGGAATACGACACTTCTACCCGTACAATGCTTCATAGGGCGCCATCTGAATACTAGGCCGTGATTTGTTGTTGTACTCAAACTCCGCCAATCGAAACTCCTCCCAACTACCTCTAAAATCAATGGCACAACCCATTAACATGTCCTCCAAGATCTGAATCACCCATTTCGATCGTCCATCGGTCAAGGATGACATCTTGAAATCCAACTGTACCCAACGCTTGATGCAACGCCTTCCAAAACCTTGACATAAACCTAGGATCTCGGTCTGAGATAATCGACATAGGTGCTCCATGCAACCTTACAATCTCCGCTATATCTGACTTAGCCAACTTTTGTAAGGAATAATCGACTCGAACCGGTACAAAATGAGCAGACTTTTTCAACCGATCAACGATCACCCAAACTGAATTTTTCCTAGTAGGTGTGAGAGGTAGCCCACTAACAAAGTCCATTGTGATCCTTTCCCACTTCCACTGAGGAATCTTCACCGGTTGCAACAACCTTGATGGTAACTGATGCTCCACCTTTACCTACTAACAGGTTAAACACTTCCCCACTAATTCGGTCACCTCTCATTTTAAGCTTGGCCACCAAAACTGCTCCCGTAAATCTCGATACATCTTACTCCCTGTAGGATGCATAGCGTATGGACTACCATGCGCTTCTTGCAGGATCCTATCCCTCAATTCAGGATCTTTCGGCATGCACACTCTCCCTTGAAAACATAACAGCCCTTCCTCATTCACACTAAATTATATTGATTCATCACTTGCTCCAACCGAAAACTTCTCCTTCAGCAACTCATCAGTCTACTGCTTTTCCTTAACCTGACTGACCCATGAGGGTTTTACTTGAAGTTCCGCTAATAAACTCCCATCGTCATACAGACTAAGGTGAGCAAACATTACTCTCAAGTCAGAGATCACCTTACGGCTTAGAGCATCTGCCGCCACATTGGCCTTACCCGAATGATACTCGATCGAGCAATCATAATCCTTTAACAACTCGATCCACCTCATTTGCCTTAGATTCAACTCCTTCTGTGTCAAAAGGTACTTCAAACTCTTATGATCCGTGTAAATGATGATTTCTCCTGACAAACATTAGAAGCGCCCGCACCCTTTTCTCACCATTCTTTACGCTCTTAGGGCGCTTACCACGTTAATGAGACAATTCCCCTTTCTCCTATCACAAACACTTCACCTCCCTCGGGGTTCTTAACACCATACGCTTGGTTGCACAATCTACATTGACCTGATACTTCACTAGCCAATCCATGCCTAAAATTAAGTCAAATTCCCCGAATGATAATTCCATCAGATCTTTCAGGAAAACTACTCCTTGAACTTTTAATGGTACCTCCCAATAAAGTTTATCTACCACCACAGATTGTCTTAATAGGCTAATTACCGTTATCGCCCTAGGGGTAACTTCAGAATCTAAACATAAAGTTTCAGACACACTACTAGCAACATATGAATGTGTCGACCCAATTTCAATCAATGCAGTATAAGGCAATCTAAAAATTAAAAACGTATCGGTTATAACATCCGGTGCATCGGCC
Source organism: Gossypium rotundifolium (assembly GCA_025506655.1). NCBI lineage: Eukaryota > Viridiplantae > Streptophyta > Magnoliopsida > Malvales > Malvaceae > Gossypium > Gossypium rotundifolium. Next base: position 82,641,080 of record CP106726.1, read on the forward strand.
TCCTCTCGACGTCTGGCAGCGTAGACCAACCCCAGCTACCTCGCCTCAGTGTTTCCTACCCCTAGGCCTGGTGCTCCACGACCCCGACCGAAACCATTACCACTTCTGGCTGGACCACGACCTCTTTGTGGCTGCTGACCTCCTCTACTCGGCTGAGCATATCCCTGCCTTGCGGGTCCTACCTCATCCCGTGGCTGAGGACAATCTCTTATCTGATGGTCCAAAGAACCACACCTAAAGCAAGTCCCACTGCCTGCCCATCACTCACCGACATAAAATTTGTCACATCGGCCACACCTTCGTGTTCGGTTAGCAGCAGGTCTTTCAGCCCATCCCGGTCCATCTGACCTAGGTCTTTTCTGACTACGCACGGCTGTCCTTGCTGATCCAAAATTTCTCTTACCTCCACCCTTATCTCTATCCCGATTTAGCTTTTTTCGTCTGTTTCACCTCCTCAGCTATTTTATCCTTCTCCACAAGCACAGCAAATTCTCACTCTCGTTGTGGAGCTATCAACACACGTAGATCGTCCTTCAGGCCATCCTCAAAATGAACACATCTCTCATGCTCTGTGGCCACTATCCCTCGAGCATAACGGCTAAGGCATAGGAATTTTACTTCATATGCCACTACCAACCTACTTCCTTGAACCAAGTTCAGGAATGCTCTGCACTGCGCATCCACATAGCTTGTCCCAATGTGCAGCTACAGTACCCTCCTTAACCGTAAGCAACTATTGATATGCTTCATCCCGGAGAAGAGACACCACTCCCTTCAGCTTCTCTTAATCTGTAAAGTCGAGATCATCCATTATTCGCTCTATTACTTCCAACCAGTACTCTGCTGTACTAGGAGCTACACCATAAATTCCCTTAAACGCTTCCGCCCCATTGGCTCTCAGTCGCTCTGGCACAAACTTTTGGGCTCTTGTGCCCATGCTCCTTCACAAGAACCCCATCTAAGACTAAGTAACATTGCACGAGATACAACATCATCTCTAGTCAGTTCGATCTTAAAATTTCGCCTCCACAAATGGTGGTATGCTTTGGTACCTCATTCCCTAACTCGTGACTGGACCCTACTGTGTTCGACACAACAATCCTGCCTCTACCTCGGCCATACACACCACGTCCTCTAGCGCTTATTCTATCGTTCGCGATTTATCTTATTAAAAATTTTATGAATTAATAATTCTTTCTTGCACTGATCAATAACGGACAGTCTTATAGAAAGTAGTTTTAACAGTAGTTCTTTCGAATTCAGATTCTATCTACGAGTTCACTTCTCAAATCAGTATTTCCTGGTCCTAGAATACACATTCAATCAACATCCATCACACATCAACACAAAGGAAGCATCATGATCTTACATTCATCACCGAGGGGTATTTTCGTCATTTCACTACCCAGGGATATTTTTGTAATTTTAATCTACATAGGTATTTTTGTAATTTTCCAAAATAAGGTATCTTGGTGATTTTACAAAATAGGGGTATTTTGGTAATTTACAATTTAAGGGTATTTTGGTAATTTTGTAAATTTTGGTAACTTCTGTAAATTAGGGGTAATTTAGTAATTTCTCAAACAAGGGTACTCTGGTAATTCTCAAACAAGGGTATTTCGGTAAATTTCCTCAACCTAAGGTGTTTTGGATAATTTACAAAATCAAGGACATACAAGTAATTTTATAAAAATAGGGTACTGGTCCCTTTCGGGTTTTAGTTATGAATTTTAGCTTGTCAACAAGTCCTCGTGGCTAAGGTGAACAGTCACTACGCACCAGGTAGGATTCGAGAAAAGAGGAGGTGAGTCACTAGGACCGCTTAAATACGAGGCTCTTCTGGATCCAATCCCGGACATGCGTATGCTGTTTCACACCTTAACCACGTGACTTGTTCACAGACATGTTTAATTAAGAAAAATTAAGTCTTATGGAATTTGAAGAAGTGTTTATACTAAGCCTAAAGTCCATCAACACTATCCTACTAGTCTACGTCCATAAAGCCCATCAAGCCCATCATATATATCACATCAAAGGTTAGAGTACTTACCTGGGTGGATTGGGTGCCGGTAGACTCGAAGGCCATATTTTCCCAAACTTTTCTGAACATACATTACTTTCATAAATTCCTACTGGACCCATTTCAAAGCCCGAGTTTTGAACTGGGCTCTGATACGAAAAATGTAACACCCCAAACTCGGCCCATACGTCATTACCGGATCTGGTATGCTATAGGTTAAATCTTAAAAACTTTTCTTCGATGGGTTTTGAAAAGTCTTAGTTTTTTTTTCATTAATCATGATATTTGTGAAAAAGTTTGAAGAACTTATCATTTGCATCGGTCAATTTTGAAAAGCCCATTTATCATTTCATTTTATTAGTAAGACTTTGGAAAAACATAGGTTTATAAGCATGTGACTTATTAAGGGTGAAAATAAAATAAAGCGAGTAACACATAAATTGGAAACCTAAGTTATGGGGCCTTATTACAAAAATATTCCCAAAATTTATATTTTAAGCGAAAAGTCAAAGATAGTCTATGAAAATAATAATAGTCTGATGGCCCTCGAGTCCGCCCCGGCTCCCATGTCCACGGTCTACTGCTCATCTGTGGAGTGGCAAAAACATAAATGGGTTAGTTACAAAGACTCAATGTGCAAAACTTGAAAACACATAAAAGTCTAGGGCCCACAAACACATTATAGGCCTTGGCCCATATACAATGGTAACAAAATATGTCATGCAACATGGCCCATCCCAAAACCTAAGAGTCCATCCTCTACACACCCATGTACCAACAATCACACCGTGGGGATTTCTACAATCAACCCTCCATCTGCTACACACCACGTTGACAACTGTGCTGCCTGTCATAAAGATCGATCGCTAATGCGAACCTCAGAAAATACATTTAGTATTTTGACAGCAATGCTGCTTGTGATAAAGATCGATCGCTAATGCGAACCTTTGTGGCAAAGCCACCGGTCGCTCCGCGACCTGCTCCCCTTCCATAAATCAATCAATCAATCCCATCCCATGCATACACACATACAGATCTCATACTTTCACATGCTTCGATACACATTGAAAAGTTTCTATGATTATGTACCTGGCATCCCTTGCCTACCCTTTCTTGGTAACACGACTGTTCATACAACCTCTCTTTTCGGCTTTTAGCCCATAGCATACATATAACATAACAAAGCTTATGTATCAAGAATCTACACACCTTATTACGGTTAAGACGACACCTTCTATGTCGACACTATCAGAAGCCGATACGACTGCTATCTGCCTAAGATGTTGTTCAGAAGCCGGTCTATAACCCGGCGGCCAATTTCAAACAGCGAACACTGCTCATTTCTTAAACTTAGGGATTGGGTTTACGGGCCCAATCCTCTCATTTGCCTGATCCATATTTGATTCCATCCAAAAAGTCCTTGTCAGAATTACTATAGTGAAATAGGGTTGTTAAACCATATATGAGTTAAGATCTCAAATATGATAGCGAATCTAATAGGGATCTAAAGGAAACCCCTTACCTTGAAATCCCAAAATCGATAGGATACTTAGAGATTAATGGCTTTCAGCTTTTTGAGATCTAGATGATTCGATTTACTATGATTTCTCGAAGTGCCGCCCAAAAGAACATGTGATTAGAGAAAAAGTTAAACTAAAGATGACTTATCAATCAACTAGCCATTCGGCTATAGTCTCAAAACCGAAAGAGAAGGGAAAAAGAATAGAAGAAAATCGACACCTACCTTTACAGAAAATTTGGCAACTTCTAGGAGATTTCGACTTTATGTAGAAATCGACACAAAAGAAAAGAATGGAAAAAGAATGTGAAGTGAGAGGTTTCGGTTTTTGAAGAAAGTGAAGATGAAAGAAAGAATTGAGAGGTTTCGGCTTTTGGAAAAGAAGAGAAAACAGGAATTGCAGAGAAAGACTGAGAATTTTGGCACAGAGAATGAGGAAAAGAATAGGGTTCAAATGCCGGAATTGAAGAGATACCATCCCTATTTATAGAGAATTTCAGCACTTGCTTATCAAAACCCAAAAGTGCCCTTCACGATAACTAATAATTAATCAAATAATAGGGGAAATTTCCACACCCTTTAACATGAAGAAACAGATTCCTTCCCCCTCTAGGAGATGGAATTTTTGCCAACTCTGCTCTCAGCAGATAGCTCCTGTCTTTTCTCCTTTCTCTTGATATATTCACCTTTAGGAGAGGCCTAAATAACACCGCCTCTCCCTGCTATTATCAGCATAATATCCACATTATCCAATAGATAAATCTTCTTATTCTAAAGCATCCTGGCCACCCCCACTCTCCTCTCCTTTTAACGCCAAAAACAATTAAAATAAGTAAGTGGGTAATGTGACTCGAACCTTGGATCCCCTTACTGCTTTTCACGCCACTGTCCACTGGGCCACTAGCCCATTTTTGTGTTTTAATTTGCGAACAATATCTTTTAAGCCCGGACGTATCTAGCTTTCCACTAAAGTGCCCAAACAGAAAATTTGATTAAGGCCTCAGCCCAAACCTGAGCCCAATCTGAACCCCTTAAACACTCTAATTATCATATTGAACATAACACACATCAAATGCAAAGGCCCATTAATTCAGGATGTTACATGAGTTCTCCTGTGGCAACATCAATTTTAGTCTTGGTAGTTACTAGGAAGGGTCTTCCTAGAGTTAGGGGGATTGTATTATCCTCATCCATATCTAAGACAACAAAATCTACTGGAAAAATAAATTTATCGATTTTGACAAGAACATCTTCGATAATGCCCCTAGGAATTCTAACAGTTTTATCAACTAATTGTATACTCATCCTAGTTTGTTTGGGCTTCTCTAGACCTAGTCGTTTAAATAATGTATAAGGCATGACATTTGAAATACCCCAAACCCGGCCCACAAGCCCTGACCGGATCTGGCATGTTCCTAGGAAAAACTGTTTGAATCTTGTTTGAAACTTTGCTAAAATTTTTGCGAGTTTTTGAAAACAGTTGATTTGGGTTGGGCTCGAATTGTAAAACCCTTGTTGATTAGGTGTTAAAACATTTAATATTTATACTTAAGAAAAATGGACTTTAACTTTGAATTAATAAAAAAATCGTGTCATACTTAAATAATTAATAATGCATGCATAACAGTTCAAACCAAGGATTTATTACATCAAATCAAAACCCAAATTAAAACCAAAATACTTAAAATATAACAAGTCCAAAACAAAATAAATTCCCGAACTGTGCATGGCCATCACTGAGCTTCTGCCGACCCGGTCCATCACTGAGTGTCACCTGAAAATAGTCCCACAAAGGGGTGAGTCAAACAGACTCAATGTGTACAATCAACACTAAGTCTCAATAGATATGGCATATCAAATCATACATATTCACATAGCATTTAAATAAATGATGCAATCCCGAACCCAAACCTAAATGCCGTCCGCTACACATCACCCGTACCAACCATCACACCGTGGGGACTTCTAAGTCAACCCTCCTTCCGCTACACACCATCGAAGGCAGTCGCTGCAGATAACATGCTCATCGCCCTTATAATTTCGTGGCATAGCCACCAGATATATATTCGTGACATAAGTCACCACATTCATATATTGTGACATAAGTCACCACATTCAGATATTGTGACATAAGTCACCACTTTCAGATATTGTGACAGAAGTCACCACATTCAGATATTGGGGTATAAAACCACCAATTCACTTCCCCTTTTCATATCACCCATATGCCCCATGTCATACACATCATGCAATATCATGCTTACTCACATTCTTATAGTTGCACTTATGTGCCATAATAGATCGTATTATATTCCAGTAGGAGTAGGAAAAACGTACCTGAGTATTTTGTACCATCGCATGGTAACTTAGCCACATTCACATTATTATAACATATATATTAAATATTGCCTTACATCTATTAAGAGATAGTGTGGAGTACACACCTGGTATACTTATCTAATTTATTGAAATCCCGAAAACTCAATCTATCGCTTTGGATCTTTATTTCCTATATTCGGCCAACCCCAATCTTATTAGTAAAAAGCCATTCGGCTATAAAACCAAATCATAAAGGCTTAATGTAACCAACTTCTTACCTTGCTTGCCGATTTGAGTACTTCTCAAATCCCAAAATTTCGTGACCTTGCCCCCTAGCAATCGGCCAACACTAGATTACCTAAATAATTAGTTTCCGGCTTTTGAATAAACAAGAAATAGATCTAGGTTCCTAAATAGGCCTTGGCCGAATGTGTAGATACACTTACCTTGCGATCCACAATTCCCAAAAACTGTTACTTGATTATGGAAGTGTCGAATTACCTATAGACATAGGTTAGATTTAATTCTAACATTAAATCACATAAATTTGGCCTATGGCCGAATACCACATAACCTACCTTGGATGTTGAAATCCCGAATAATCCTCCTTATAGTCGACTACACTGAAAATCCCAAAAGATTCTTCTAAATTTCGGCAACCAACAATATTAGTGGGATTAGTTCTAGATTTCGACAAGTCTAAAGGAAAAGGATGGAAATTAAATGATGTTTGGCCTTTACCTTCTTAAAAAAATCGTGACACCTTGCTTCACACCTTAGAGGAATTCGACTTTGAAGGATACTAGAGATTCGACTCACAAGGATGAAAAGAGAGAATACGTGGCTTAGAAAGAATCGGCACTAGTGGAATTTGGGAGAAGTTTGGCTAGAACATGTGGTATTTCGACTTTGGAAAAAATAAAAGATAAGAGGAGTTTTACTTGAGAATTGGGAGGAAAGAGAGAATGAAGAATAGCCACCTTTTTCCTTTTACGCCAAAATTAGTCTGCCTAGAGACCCTTATTCGCCAACACTTATTCTCCTACCTTATTTGAAATTCCAAAAGAATTTGACCTCATCTTAAACTCTTCCCATAGACTCCTTTTGCCGTCCCTCTCGCTCCTTGTTGCCAAAATAAAAGCTTCCATTTAGCTTCCCATGCGACTCGAACCTTGGCCCATTTACCCTACTGGTGGCATCATTCCCAAAGGCTTTAAGTGGTGCCTCCGGGCCACTTTTCCAAGCTCATTTGTGTGTTTTATTTCCCCCATTTATTTTCTTAAGGCCTATCAGGCTTAACTCCCTCTTTTAGACTTATAATTAAATAATTTCTAAGGCGTTTGTCTACGCACCAAGGTTCACAAAATTCATAATGCACATCCACAACACACATAAGCATGCTATTTCATTTAATTAAGCAATTAATGCATAGGCCATAATTCAGGATATTACAGTTCTACCCCCTTAAAATAATTTCGTCCTCGAAATTACCTGGCTAGAATAGGTGGGGGTATTGTTGTCTCATCGCTTCTTCTGGCTCCTACGAAGCTTCTTTCGATCCATGATTTCGCATAACACTTTGACTAAAGGTACTGACTTCCTCCGTAACACTTTCACATCTCGCTCCAAGATCTGAATCGGCTCCTCTTCGTAGGTCAGGTCTGGCCTTTGCTCCACCTCTTCAACCGAAACTATGTGAGATGGATTTGGTCGGTATCGACGTAGCATGGAAACATGGAATACGTCGTGCATCTGCTTCAATTCCGATGGCAATTCCAATTGGTATGCCACCGGTCCGATTCGCTTTAATACCCGATAGGGTCCTATGAACCTTGGACTTAGCTTCCCTTTTCGTCCAAATCTCATCACCTTCTTCCAAGGCGATACTTTAAGGAACACTTGATCACCCACATCAAATTCAATCTCATTCCGTTTGAGATCTGCGTACAATTTTTGTCTATCGGATGCTTCCTTCAATCGAGCTCGAATTATACTAACCTTCTCCTCCGATTCTACTACTAACTCTGGACCTAAAATTTGACGTTCTCCCAACTCCGTCCAACACGTAGGAGTGTGACACTTCCGTCCATACAATGCCTCGTATGGTGCCATCCAGATATCTTGGCACGATAAATTTGTTATTGTAAGCAAATTCCACTAGAGGCAAATATTCTTCCCAACTTCCTCTGAAGTCTATCACACAGCCTCTTAACATATCCTCTAGCACTTGAATCACTCGTTCAGACTGGCCGTCCGATTGTGGATGGAAAGCCGTAGTGAAATCCAATTTGGCGCCTAAAGCCTGATGTAGTGCTTTCCAAAATTGAGACGTGAACCTCGGATCCCTATCCGAGATGATTGACACTGGCACTCCGTGCAACCTCACAATCTCTGCTACATACAACCTTGCTAACTTCTGTAGGGAGTAGTCAACCCGCACAGGAATAAAATGCGCGAACTTTGTCAGCCGATCCACTATCACCCATACTGAGTCCTTCTTAGTAGGCGTATGAGGAAGCCCACTAACGAAGTCCATGGTAATTCTTTCCCACTTCTATTGGGGAATCTGTATTGGCTGAAGCAATCTTGACGGAACTTGGTGTTCAGCCTTAACTTGCTGACACGTCAAGCACTTCCCTACAAATTCGGTCACTTCCCGCTTAAGGTTAGGCCACCAAAATTGTTCCCTTAAGTCTCTGTACATCTTACTACCTCCGGGATGCATAGCATAAGGGCTATTATGCGATTCCCAAAAAATTCTTTGCCTAAGTTCCACATCCTTCGGCATACAGGCCTTACCCTTGAAACACAATACTCCTTCATTGTTAATACCATAATCCTCCAACTCTCTATTCTACGCTTGTCGCAACTTAACACTCAGATCTTCGTCCATTAACTGCCTTTCCTTCACCTCACTCAACCACGTCGGCTTAACTTACAACTCTGCTAGCAAACTTCCATCGTCATAGTGGCTTAGATGTGCGAACATTGCCCCCAAATCTGACACCACCTTCCGACTTAGGGCATCCGCCACTACATTTACTTTGTCCGGGTGATACTCTATCGAACAATCATAATCCTTCAATAGTTCCACCCACCTTCGCTGTCTCAGATTCAACTCCTTCTGAGTCAGCAAATACTTAAGGCTTTTGTGGTCTGTGTAGATCACCGACTTTTCTCCATAAAGATAATGCCTCCACACCTTAAGGGCAAAGGCCACTGCCGCCAATTCCAAGTCGTGTGTCGGGTAGTTAACCTCATGTGGCCTTAGTTGTCGAGACGCATAAGCAACTACTTTTTCGTCTTGCATAAGGACACCTCCCAATCCTGTATGGGAAGCATCACAGTACACTACAAAATCCTTCCCCGCCTCTGGCTGAATCAAAACCAGAGCTTCAGTCAAGACCTTCTTAAGCTTCTCAAAGCTCTCTTGTTGTTTATCAGTCCATATGAAAGGCACTTCCTTCCTTAATAACTTTGTTAGAGGCGCATCTATTGACGAGAACCCTTCCACGAACCTTCTATAATAGCCTGCCAAACCTAAGAAACTCTGAACTTTCGCCACTGACTTAGCCGGTTTCCAATCCAAAACTGCTTCAATCTTCCATGGATCCACCCTTATTCCTTCAGCAGATACCACATGTCCTAAAAACGTAACCTCCTTAAGCCAAAATTCACACTTGCTGAATTTGGCGTAGAGCTTCTTCTCCCTCAACACTTGCAATACAACTCGGAGGTGCTTATCATGCTCCTCTTTAGACTTGGAATACACCAAGATATCGTCTATGAACACAACAACAAACCGGTCTAGATAGGGTTGGAAAATTCAGTTCATCATGTCCATAAACGCAGCTGGGGCATTTGTTAAACCGAACGGCATTACCAAAAACTCATAATGCCCATACCTTGTTCTGAAAGCCGTCTTATGGATATCAGCCTCCTTCACCTTAAGCTGATGATATCCAAACCTTAGGTCTATCTTCGAGAATACCGCGGCCCCCTTAAGCTAATGAACAAGTCATCTATCCTTGGCAAAGGATACTTGTTCTTGATAGTCAGCTTGTTCAACTGACGATAATCTATGCACATGCGCATAGTTCTGTCCTTCTTCTTCTTCACAAACAAGACCGGTGCTCCCCATAGAGACACACTGGGTCGGATAAACCCATGATCTAGTAATTCTTGGATTTGAGCCTTGAGCTCAACCACCTCCTTAGTTGCCATTCTGTACAGGGCGATTGACACAAGAGCTGTTCCCGACAATAATTCGATTCCAAACTCCATCTCCCCATGCAGGGGGTATTCACAGTAATTCCTCCGGAAAGACATCCTCAAACTCCCTTACAATTCTAACTCCACTAACTCCCCCTTCTTTCGCATCCAAAGTGCTAATGAAAGCTAAGAATGCCTTGCATCCTTTCTGAACCATCTTTTCAGCCTTTAAAGCAAAAACTACATTAGATAGGTAGTTTCTTCTTTCTCCTATCATAACTACTTCCTCATCCTTAGGGGTCCTTAATTCCATTCGTTTGGCTGCACAATCCAATACAGCCCGATACTCCACTAGCCAATCCATGCCAAGTATAAGATCGAATTCTCCGAAAGGTAATTCCATTAAGTCGGCAGAGAATACTACTCCTTGAATTTCTAAAGGTACTCTCCGAAATATCTTATTCACCACTACAGTTTGACCTAGTGGGCTTACTACAGTCATCTCCCTACTAGAAAGTTCAAAGGCTATGCCTAGTGTTTCAACTATACTACATGCAACATAAGAATGGGTCGAGCCCACATCAATCAAAGCAACATAGGGTTTGCCAAAAATAAGAAACATACCGATTATGACGTTCGACGCATCTCTGTCTTCTCTTCGGTGAATCGCATAAACTAGACCCGGCTGTCTGGCCTCCATGTTACCAACACCTCGGCCCGGTACTCCTCGTCCTCTACCAGCACCGTTACCTCTGCCAACCGTACCACGACCTCGTGGTGGCTGCTGTCCTCCTCTCTCAGCCTGATTGGATCCTTGACCTACTGGTCGTCCCCCTTCAGTTCTCTCGGGACAATCCTTAATCATGTGGTCCTTGGACCCACACTTGAAGTATCCTCCCGTCTTTTTCCAACACTCTCCTAAATGCTTTTCCCCACATTGATCACAAGTAGATACTGCCCTCTAGCAGCAGCTTGCTGACCTCGCGGCCCATCAACTCTAGGCCTCTTTTGCTCATTCCTAGATGGCCTTGATGATCCAAAACCTCTTTTTTGCCTATTCCGATCAGTGTTCTGCCTTACAGAATCCTTGATACCCTCGGCTACCTTAGCCTTTTCCACTAACACAGTAAATTCTTGCTCTGCTATGGGCTATTAATAATCTTAGGTCATCCTCGGTCGAGTCCTCAAGCACACTGCGTTCATGCTCGATTGACACTATACTTGAGCATAACGGCAAATTATAGAAATTCACCTCGTGCTACTACGGACTTGTTTCCTTAAACCATCCTAGAAAAGCCTTTCTTTGGGCATCAATATAATGAGTGCCAACATATTTCTTCCGGTATGCCGCCTTAGCATACTTTCAAGTGAGTTCCTCGGTTTGTAGCACCATCCCGAACCACGAGCCACCATTGATATGACTCATCGCAGAGAAGTAACACCAACCCTTTCAACTTTTCCTCATCAGTTAAGCCGAGCTCATCCATAATCCGTTCAGTCGCCTCCAACCAATACTCAGCGGTATTGGGTGCTACACCTGATACACCGCGGAACACCTTAGCTCCATTGGCTCGGAGTCACTCGGGTACCGACTTTCGAGCTCCCATGCCTTCACCCGCTCCAGCCACCCTTTCTAAAACCCGCAAAGATCGCTGTGACATCTGCGTCATCCCGGTCGATCCTCGATATTCCACATCGGTGGTGGTGGTGGCGGTGGTGGCATTCATTCTCAGATCCTTGACCTGATCTAACGAGTTCAGACATAGTCATTCGGCCTCTTCCACGGCCATGCACGTTACGACCACGTCCCCTTGAATTCATACTTCCACTTAGCGTTTATCTGATTAAAGAATTTTATGTATTAGTTTTGTTCCATTGATTTAACACGAGCAGCTTTTATGTTTAATAGTTTTATGAAGTAGTTATTTGATTCATACACATACGGTCTCACATCATTCATTTAGTCACACACATGAACTATGCGTTCATTCTGAGAAATGTTGTAATTATCGTTGTTTGTTGTTTTCCACTACCCAGGGGTATTTTCGTAATTTTGTCCTATAGGGGTATTTTGGTAATTTTTGAAATTAGGGTATTTGAAAATGTTGCAAAATAGAGATTGAGGATATTTTACAAAATTAAAATTCTTCTGGAAAAATTTCAAAGGTGAAATGATAATTTTATACACTAGGGGTATTTTGTAATTTTTCAAGCGTGGTCTTTTCGGTAATTTTACACAAAATATGGTTCCTGGTGACTTTTCAAAACAAGGGTGTTTTTAAAGGTTTTTAATTTGAGGGTACTTCATTGATTTTCCTTACTGAGGGTATTTTGGTCATTTGTACTAGTTAGGAGTAATTTGGTCATTTTACAAATTAGGGGTAATTTAAGTAAATTTTCCAAATCAGGGTGTCTTGATATTTTGTAAAGTTTTTGGATATTCTTGCAAAGTAGGGAAATTTTATTGAAATCAAGGGTAATATAGAAATTTTAGAACCAAGGGCATTTTAGTAATTTTTACCTCTAGGGGTATTTACGTCATTTTAGTACATCGAGAATATTTTGAAAAAATTTTCAAAATTCCTACACCTTAAAGGGATAATTTGGTGATTTTAAGACTAGGGTTTTTATAAAAACATGGCTAGTCCCTTCCGGGTTTTAGTTATTGGATTTAGCTTTGTGGTGAGTCCTCTTGGTTAGGGTGAACCATCACTACGCACTGTAGGACTCAAGTGGGTAGGAGGTGAGTCACTAGGATCGCTTAAATACCAAGCTCCCATGAAACCAATCCTAGACATCGCTGTGGTTGCCACACCTTAACTCGGTGACTTAGTCATAGGTTTGTTTAATTGTGCCTTAGAGTTTTATGTAATTGTTGGGGTAAACTAGTCTTGGGTTTAATTCCTAATCCACTAGTCTACGTCCCTATGTATCCCTACATACAAATCATAGAAAAGTTAAGGGTACTTACCTGGTGGACTTCGGGCCGGAGACTCAGGTGCCATGCCAGAAAAACCTGCTCATTTCTTAATAAAAATCCAATTTTCCAAATGAAAACGTTTTGGCCCATAAAGCCCTCAAGGTCGAGTTTTGAATCGAGCTCTGATACCAAACTGAAACACCCCAAACCCAGCCCACAAGCCCTGACCGATCTGGCATGTTCCTAGGAAAAACCGTTCGAATCTTGTTTGAAACTTTGCTAAAATTTTTGAGAGTTTTTGAAAACAGTTGATTTGGGTTGGGCTCGAATTGTAAAACCCGTGTTGCTTAGGTGCTAAAACATTTAATATTTATACTTAAGAAAAATGGACTTTAACCTTGAATTAATAAAAAAATCGTGTCATACTTAAATAATTAATAATGCATGCATAACAGTTCAAACCAAGGCCTTATTACATCAAATCAAAACCCAAATTAAAACCAAAATACTTAAAATATAACAAATCCAAAACAAAATAAATTCCTAAGCGTGCATGGCCATCTTCGAGCTTCGCCGATTCGATCCATCACTGAGTGTCACCTGAAAATAGTCCCACAAAGGGGTGAGTCAAACAGACTCAATGTGTACAATCAACACTAAGTCTCAATAGATATGGCATATCAAATCATACATATTCACATAGCATTTAAATAAATGATGCAATCCCGAACCCAAACCTAAATGACGTCCGCTACACATAACCCGTACCAACGATCACACCGTGGGGACTACTAAGTCAACCCTCCTTTCGCTACACACCATCGAAGGCAGTCGCTGCAGACGACATGCTCATCGCCCTTATAATTTCGTGGCATAGCCACCAGATATATATTCGTAACATAAGTCACCACATTCATATATTGTGACATAAGTCACCACATTTGGATATTGTGACATAAGTCACCACTTTCAGATATTGTGACAGAAGTCACCACGTTCAGATATTGGGGTATAAAACCACCAATTCACTTCCCCTTTTCATATCACCCATATGCCCCATGTCATACATATCATGCAATATCATGCTTACTCACATTCTTATAGTTGCACTTATGTGCCATAATAGATCGTATTATATTCCTAGTAGGAGTAGTAAAAATGTACCTGAGTACTTTGTACCATCGCATGGTAACTTAGCCACATTCACATTATTATAACATATATATTAAATATTGCCTTACATCTATTAAGAGATAGTGTGGAGCACACACCTTGTATACTTATTGAATTTACTGAAATCCCGAAAACTCAATCTATCGCTTTGGATCTTTATTTCCTATATTCAGCCAACCCCAATCTTATTAGTAAAAAGCCATTCCGCTATAAAACCAAATCCTAAAGGGTTAATGTAACCAACTTCTTACCTTGCTTGCCGATTTGAGTACTTCTCAAATCCTGAAATTTCGTGACCTTGCCCCCTAGCAATCGGCCAACACTAGATTACCTAAATAATTAGTTTTTGACTTTTGAATAAACAAGAAATAGATCTAGGTTCCTAAATAGGCCTTGGCCAAATGTCTAGATACACTTACCTTGCGATCCACAATTCTCGAAAACTATTACTTGATTATGGAAGTGTCAAATTACCTATAGACATAGGTTAGATTTAATTCTAACATAAAATCACATAGATTGGCCTATGGCTGAATACCACATAACCTACCTTGGATGTTGAAATCCTGAATAATCCTCCTTGTAGTCGACTACACTGAAAATCCCGAAAGATTCTTCCAAATTTCGGCAACCAACAATATTAGTGGGATTAGTTCTAGATTTCGAAAAGTATAAAGGAAAAAGATGGAAATTAAATGATGTTTGGCCTTTACCTTCTTAAAAAAAATCGACAGCACCTTGCTTCACACCTTAGAGGAATTCGGCTTTGAAGGATACTAGAGAGATTCGGCTCACAAGGATGAAAAGAGAGGAATACGAGGCTTAGAAAGAATCGGCACTAGTGGAATTTGGGAGAAGTTTCGGCTAGAACACAGGGTATTTCATCTTTGGAAAGAAAATAAAAGAGAAGAGAGGAGTTTTACTTGAGAATTCGACAGAGGAAAAGAGAAAATGAAGAATAGCCACCCTTTTCCCTTTTCTGCCGAAATTAGTCTACCTAGAGACCCTTATTCGGCCAACACTTATTCTCCTACCTTAGCCGAAATTCCAAAAGAGTTTGACCTCATCTTAAACCCTTCCAATAGACTCCTTTTGCCGTCCACTACTGCTCCTTGTTGCCAAAAATAAAAGCTTCCATTTAGCTTCCCATGCGACTCGAACCTTGGCCCATTTACCCTGCTGGTGGCATCATTCCCAGAGGCCTTAAGTGGCGCATCCGGGCCACTTTTCCAAGCCCATTTGTGTGTTTTATTTCCCCCATTTATTTTCTTAAGGCCTATCAGGCTTAGCTCCCTCTTTTAGACTTAGAATTAAATAATTTCTAAAGCATTTGTCTACGCACCAAGGTTCACAAAATTCATAATGCACATCCACAACACACATAAGTATGCTATTTCATTTAATTAAGCAATTAATGCACAGGCCATAATTCGGGATATTACAACATTTATGCTTGCCCCTAAATCAGCTAATGCATTATCAATAGCTAAACTACCAATTAAACATGGAATTGTAAAACTCCCTGGATCTTTTAGCTTTCGTGGTAGTCTATTCTGTAACATTGCTGAGCATGCTGCGTTTAATTCCATGTGGTGCTCTTCGTCTAATTTGCATTTGTTAGTCAAGAGTTATTCTCCTGAATCGTCTCTTTTCATCGCTTTGGGATAAGGTATGCGAGGTTGGTACTCCTTGATTATCAGTTTTGGCTTTTCTTGTGTTACCTCTACCTTAACTTCGCCTACCTTGTTTTCTAGTATTGGATTGGGTTTATCTAACCCCTTTTTGTCATGAGCTGAGATGGCTTGAATTTGCCTCTTTGGGTTAATCTCGGTGTTACTTGGTAGACGTCCTTGCGGTCGTTCTAACATTAGCTTTGCGAGTTGTTCGACTGCATTAGTGGCTTCCTTGACTAACTTAGTAACTTCCTTGACTTGATTCTCGTTGCTTTTATTTGTTTTCTCAGTTCTTGGAAATGATTTTCTGTGTTTGCCATGAATTTTGTCAGCATCTCTTCGAGGTTTGGCTTCTTCTCTTGCAGATATGACTGATTTTGGAAATTTTGAGGAGGTTGTTATCTTTGATTTCCTTGGTTTCCTTGTCCTCCCCATGAAAAATTTAGGTGGTTCCTCCAGCCTAGATTGTAGTTATTACTATAAGAATTATTATTGGATCTGAAATTATTACCTATATAGTTCATCTGTTAGCTCTCTGCGTCGGTTGGTGGTGGGTACTCAAGATTATACAGTTCCACTTGCGTTGTAATCAATTCTTGGATGTACTGCGAAGAACACAAACTATCAAACTTTTTATTCATCATCTCTACCGTGTTGATAGCATGGTCCGCATCAAGGTTGTAAACTCGGCTGATTTTTTGGTTTTGTCCTTGTAACGCCAAGCGATATTATTGGTGACATCTCTTCAATGAAATCGTAAGTCGCTGCTGTGAGTTTTGTTGGTCGTGGTTCCACCAACGGTTGAATTGATTAGTTGCCTCGTTGAGGGGTTTACACCATTATAGAAAGTTTGGACTTGTAGCCATAAGGGTAGACCATGGTGTGGACACCTTCTCAAGAGATCATTGTATCTCTCCCATGCATCGTATAATGTCTCTAAATCCATCTGCACAAAAGAAAAGATATCATTCAGTAATTTGGCCGTTTTGGTCGGTGGGAAATATTTTAATAAAATTTTTTTGGTCATTTGGTCCCATGTAGTGATTGACCCTCGTGGTAACGAGTATAACAACTGTTTGGCTTTATTTCTTAATGAAAAGGGAAATAACCAAAGACGATTGGCATCATCAGAAATGCCATTTATTTTGAAAGTATCACAGAACTCTAAAAAATTGGCTATATGAGTATTTGGGTCTTCGTCCTACAAACCATCAAATTGAACAAATTCTTGAATCATTTGTATTGTATTAGGCTTTAATTCAAAATTATTAGCAGCTATAGCAGGCCTAAAAATACTAGATTCAGCTCCTGTTAAATGAGGTTTAGTATAATCATACATAGTACGTGGAGCATTATTTTCTTCCACATCTCGTGCTGGATTATTCTCGTCCATCCCTTCAGTAGGATAGGATCTACCTTCTCGCTCTTCTTCTGTATAATTTAGGGCTCTCCAAACTCTACAATTCCTACTAGCGGTAGCTTCAATATCACTATCGTATACTAGAGGTCCTGTCAGGTTCCTTCTAGTCATAAACTAGAGGTACCTGCTAGGAAAAAAAAGGAAATAAAATTAATAAAATAATTTGTGAAAATAAAAATAATGGCTAAATTAATAAAAATAGAGCTTTCGTAATATTTTAATTTCCCAGCAACGGCGCCAAAAACTTGATCGTTGTTTTGTCGAGTTTTTAAATTTATAAAGAGAATGATCGAACACGAAACTAACTCGACAACGACTTAAGGCAAGTGTACCTATCAACGAAGAGTATAGCTTAGGCAAGACCGGATTGTCGAACCCAAAGGAACTAAAAGTACTAATACTAACTTTCTTTTTATTATTTAGCCTAAAATAAGTGATGTTGCTTTAATCTAAATTAACGACTACTAAACTAAAGATGCAAAGACAAAAAGAATGAATTGGGAAATAACTTGAAGAGAAACTTAGTTGATCACGACAATACCCTCAAGAAGAATCCACCTAGACTTCGGTTGTTATTTAACACTAAACCATATGATTTATTCACTTAGTTTGATCCGTAAGACTCCCTAACGTATATTAAACCCTCTCTCAAGGTGAATAACGTCTAACCTTAGGTTAATTAACAGAAATCTCTTTCTCAAATAATAACCCCTTAGAATAGTAATAAATCGATTTATGGACTCCCATATTAGGTTTCACCCTAATCTGGCAAAATCTCGTCACCCTATCTCTAGGCGTGCTATCAACTCTGCTTAACTATGCTAGATCTACTCTTAAGCAGGGTCTATTCCTCCTCCACCTAAGCACATCAGATTTGGATTAAGCACGCAAAATTAAGAACAAACTAAGTATTTATCATATAATACATAAAACAATAACAAGATTCATCTAGGTTTCATCCCCTTCAGGTATCTGAAGGGTTTAGTTCATAATGAATAAAGAAAACATCTCAAGAGAAAAGATAAAACAAAACATAAGAAATCCCTAAAACCCCCTGGAGGAATTGAAGAAGAAATTCACCATCTTGAATAGAAATTCCCACAAATCTTACCTTCTGGCTCGGTTCCTTGGCCTCGCTAACCGCCTTTCTTTTAGGTTACACTTAGGGTGTTTATATAGACTTTTGGAATGTTTTACTTGGCTTCTAAGTGTCCCAATTCATGTATACCTCCTACTCGGTGTTTGAATAGGCTTTGGAATATGTTTCTTTGCCTCAAAGTATCCAAATCTGAGTGAAATTGCTCTCTTTCGTGGCAGGGGCACGGCCATGGTACACGCCCGTGTAAATTATTTTCAGGCTGTGTCTCGATTTTTTTGATTGGGGCACGGCTGTGTAAATCGTGGCATGGATGTGTCTTAGTTAATTATCAAGGCACGGCCATGTGGCTTGAAGTCTAGGCGGTGTCGATTTCCTCTTTGGCCCAAATTAGCCCGTTTTAAGCCCGTTTCTTGTTCTTTTCGTCCTCAAATGCTTTCATAAGTAAAAACATGAAAAGAAAGGATTAAGAGCACCTTTTTACATAAATCAATGGCTAAATCATCCAAAAGCATACTAAATGTGAGCCTAAAATATGTTACTTTTACAGTTTATCAATAGACTATTTTTTATTGTTTTTATTATATATAATCATCTATATTGATTAAATTATTGAATTATATTTATTATAATATTTTTTAAGTTTCTTTTTATATATTGTTATTCATATTAATTGCTTTACAAAATTATTATTATTTTCTTGTTTTTATTTTTATTTTGTTATAATATTTATTTAATGTTTAGATATATTATTAATTTATTTCTTTCTCATAATGGATCTTATTTATAGAACTTTATATCCATGTCACTAATTCTTATACTTCTTATAGATTTTAAAATTGTTATTGCATTTTTATAATTTGTATTTATTTATTTATGTTTTCTTATTGCTTAATATTGTTTTAGCATAATCTAATTATTATCGTTCGCTATGTCATATTGTTCTCTTGTTAATTGTTTATATCGTTTGTTAATTCGACTCGTATTTATAGTGAATTGATATTTGATTTATATTTTGTAATATATACCTATACAAAATCGAATTCATAGCATTTTTATAAAAACACGTTTTCGCGAAATTGTCATATTTTATTCAAAAGATTTTTTTTAAAAAAAAAAAGGTGATATGTAATACTTCAGAACTTTAAGAAGAATCATGCCCTAACTTACTGGGTTTTGATTTTTGTCGTAGAGCTTAAGGTATTAAATATTTTTTCTTTTTTAAAACTGAAACTTACCAATTTCAAATCAAAAACTTATTCTTGGGAATTCAAGACGTTGTGTCCTAACTTACTGGATATGATGTTTTGTGTCTCGAGGAAGGAATTTTCTAAAATAAAGACTTGCTATATCCTAACTTACTGGGTATACTATTTTATCTCTTTGAGATAGGCAAGCCTTAGTTTTTCTTAATAAAAGGATCTTATTTTAAAATTTTTCAAATTTGCAACATTAGGACATGATTTTATCGATTAGGTACCAATTTTTGGGCGTTATGAGGGTGCTAACCCTTCCTCATATGTAACCGACTCCCGAACCCATTTTTTTTTATTTTTCATGGACCAAAATCAGTATTTTGAAATAAAACGATTTTCAAGGTGATCCAATCACACCTAAATAAAAAAGGGATTGGTGGAGACTCCCATTTTCGTTTTTAAAAGTCGATCCCTATTTTTAAATCAAACTTTAAGAAGGATTTGACAATCAGGATTGTAAGGGATTTTTTGAACGTATTTCTTAAGAAGCTACCGGGTTTACCTTCAAATCAGGAAGTGGAATTTGGGATTGAGCTTCTTCCTGGTACAGCTTCGGTGTCTATCGCTCCCTATCGAATGGCACCAAAGGAGCTTATAGAGCTTAAGTCTCAACTGCAGAAGTTGTTGGACCATGGTTTCATTCGTCCCAATGTGTCTTCGTGGGGAGTACCAGTACTATTTGTTAATAAGAAGGATGGGGCCATGAGGATGTGTATAGATTATTGACAGTTGAAAAAACTGACTATCAAGAACAAGTATCCACTTTCGAGGATTAACGACTTATTTGTTTAGTTCCAAGTGGCTTCTATATTCTCTAAGATTGACCTCCGGTCAAGGTACCATCAGCTCAGAGTTAAGGATGTCGATATTCATAAGACCGGTTTAGGACTTGTTATGGGCATTACGAGTTCCTAGTTATCGAGTGTTCCAACCCTATCTGGATCAGTTCATTGTAGGTTTTATCGACGACATTCTGGTTTACACTAAGACTTAAGATGAGCATGATGAACATCTTAGAGTAGTGCTTCAGATTCTGTGTGAGAAGTAGCTTTACGTTAAATTCAATAAGTGTGAGTTCTGGCTTCGTGAAGTTACTTTTCTAGGGCACGTGGTGTCTACTAAGGGATCCGAGTTGATCCTAGAAAGATTGAGGCTGTACTGGATTGGAAACAGCCCAAGAATGTGTCTAACATCTGCAGTTTTCTAGGTTTGGCGTGTTATTATCAGCGGTTTGTGGAAGGTTTCTCACTGATTGCAGCACCTTTAACTAAGCTACTATGTAAGGGTGTTCCATTTTTCTGGACTGATGCGCAGCAAGAGTACTTTGAGAAGCTTAAATCTATTCTGACTCAGGCTCTTGTTCTGATACAGCCTGAATCTGGAAAGCAATTTATAGTATACAGTGATGCGTCACATGTGGGTTTTGGTTGTGTTCTGGTGCAGGATGGTAAGGTTGTGGCATATGCATCTTGTCAGCTCAAGAAGCATGAGGCAAACTATCCGACGCACGATTTGGAATTGCACGCCATAGTCCTCGCCTTGAAAATTTGGAGGCACTATCTGTACAGTGAGAAGTGCATTATCTACACTGATCACAAAAGCCTTAAGTACCCCCTGACTTAGAAGGAGTTGAATCTTAGGCAATGTAGATGGATTGAACTGCTTAAGGATTATGACTATACTATTGAGTACCATCCTGACAAGGCCAATGTGGTGGCCAATGCGTTGAGCCGTAGGGCGATGACCGATCTGAAATTGATGTTTGCTCGACTTAGTTTGTTTGATGACGGATGTTTGTTGGCTGAGCTGTAAATTAAGCTGACTTGGATAGAACATATTCGAGATCGGCAGTTAGAGGATGAGTCGTTGGGTCTTCGATTCCGTCAGGTTGATAGTGGTAGTACTACAAACTTTGGGCTAAATAATGATGGGGTACTCTATTTTCGTGGTCAGATTTGTGTACCAAATGATACTGATTTGAGGCAATCTATTCTGAGAGAGGCGCATAGTAGTCCTTATGCTATGCATCTCGGTGGGAATAAGATGTACCAAGATCTTCAAGAAATGTACTGGTGGCCAAGTTTGAAGCGTGAGGTTACTGATTTTATGGCACGATGTCTGACATGCCAGCAAGTTAAGGCTGAACATTAGTTACCTTCGGGTTTACTGCAGTAGGTTAAGAATCCACTATGGAAGTGGTAGCGAGTAACGATGTACTTCGTTGGTGGGTTGCCTTTGACACCCATTAAGAAGGATTTTGTCTAGGTCATCGTGGATTGATTGAACAAGTCTGCACACTTCATTCCGGTCCGAACTGGTTTTTCACTGCAGAAGCTAGCGAAGTTGTACATTTCTGAGATAGTGAGATTGCATAGGGTTCCAATGTCGATCATTTCTGACAGGGATCCTCATTTTACCTCTCGGTTCTGGAAAAATTTACATGAGGCTTTAGGTTCAAGATTGGACTTCAGTACTGCGTTCCATCCTTAGGCCGATGGTCAATCTGAGAGGGTGATTCAGATACTAGAAGATATGTTGAGGAGTTGTGTTATTAATTTTCAAGGTAGTTGGGAGGATTATCTGTCGTTAGTCGAGTTCACCTACAATAATAGTTTCCATTCGAGTATTCAGATGACACCTTAAGAGGCTCTGTATGGTCATAAGTGTTGTACTCCTTTGTGTTGGACTGAGTTGAGCGAGCATCAAGTATTGGGTCCTGAGCTAATTTTTAAGACTGAGGATAAGGCCCGACTGATCAGGGATCACCTAAAGGCGATTTCTTATAGACAAAAGTCCTATGCAGATTTGAAGAGGCGTGAGATTTAGTATTCTGTGGGAGACTTCGTGCTTCTCAAAGTCTCGCCATAAAAGAAAGTTCTGAGGTTCGATAGCAATGGCAAACTCAGCCCTAGGTTTAGTGGGCCTTATGAATTCTAAAGCAAGTGGGACCGGTCACTTATCAGTTGGAGTTACCTCCAAAGCTAGATCGTATTCATGACGTATTCCATGTCTCGATGTTGAGGCATTACCGCTCTGATCCTACTCATATTGTCCCTGTTGAGGAGATTGAGGTTAGGCCAGATTTGACCTTCAACGAGGAGCCGGTTCAGACTCTGGATCACAAGGCAAAGGTTCTTTGGAGGAAGTTTATCTTATTAGTGAAGGTGCAGTAGTGGAATAATAGCACTGAGGAGGCCACGTAGGAGCCTGAGGATACGATGTGTCAGCAGTTTCCTCATCTGCTCTGACTAGGTAAATTTCAAGGTTGAAATTTTCTTTTAGGGGGTAGAATTGTAACGCCCTAAAATTTTTATTTTGGGTTTTGTGAAATGAGATAAATGTGTATCTGCTTCAGTGGTTAAATGTTCTGGGTGTGTGTGTGAGGTCCCAAGTTCAAGCCTTGCTCTTGGCAAATTTTGTTATTTTGGAATTAAGCCCTATCTTTGTTCAGCAAACTTATATTTAATTATTCGTGGAATTGTATCAGAATGTGTAGGTAGGTCTAGTGGTTAAGTTGAGTGTTAGTTTGTTGAAGGTCTTGTGTTCGAATCCATACGCAAGTGTGGGTGTTTATTTTTGTTCGATTGACCGAGATAGTTTCGATCAAACAAGAATTTTGAATAGTGGGTTTGTAACACCCAAACCCGGCCCAAAACACCACGGCGAATTCGGAATGCTACTAGGAAAAATGTTTGAAAAGAAGTTGATTTAAGGGTGAAAACACGTTTTGAGTTTAAAATATTTTCCTTAGTTTATAAAAGATAACGGGTTCACAATATGTTCGTTGTTTTGAAAGAAGGTTGCCGAGAGTAATGAAAACTTGAAGGTCGTGTGTAGTTTAAAACATTATACGTTTGGTAATTCAAGAGAAATTGAGTTGTTAAAAGTGTCAGGGTTCAAAACTTAAATTTAAGTCTTTAAGTTGTAAATTGTTTCCAAAACCGTTTCCAATTATTAACCGATAGTCAATCTAACTCAATATAGTAAAAATCCCCAAATATTTAAAATGGCCTTCTTACAAGAAATAGAAATTAACCCGAAAGTAATTAAGAATCCAAGTGCATAAAGAATTAAAACAACTTCTGCATGGCCACCTCGAATCTACTCCAGCCCGGTCCATGTATCACGTATCACCTGCATTGTTTAAGAAAATAGGATGAGTCGAATAGACTCAGTGTGCAATTATTCCACATGTTTCCCAAATGGGCTTGGCCCAAAACCACACAATCCACATACCACACACATGATGATGCAAAATGTTACCCATCCCAACCTAATATCCATCCGCTACACACCCACGTATCCTGCCATCACACACCAGGGGATTACTAAATCGACCCTCCATCCGCTACACACCTCTTTGGCAGTCAAGCTGCTCAAAGTCAATATAACATGGCCTAGCCACCGATCACCATGTGACCAAAATATAACGTGGCCTAGCCACAGATCACTATGTGACCAAATCTCAAAATCCACGATGTGACCCATGGTCATCATCAAACCACGATGAAGCACGAAGCTAACATCATCCCACGATATGGCACATAGCCGACATCGAGCCATGATATGGTACATAGCCAATCATCACCACATACATAAATGTACACCCTGTCCTTCATTTAATATATGTATCTCGATCCCATGCATATGTAACATGTTATAATGATATGATAGAATAATGCATGGGCATATTAGGTAGGCATACGGCATGCTCACAAGTATCCACAGTAATCAACCACAACTACACCTTAGATAGGGTACTAACCTAGTTACCGAAATACTCAATTAAGGGTAACAATTCCACCACAACCACTGAACCGGTTATCACACACATATCACATATAATTAATTACCTAATAGGGAAACATCGAATTAACTACACACCTAATAACCTGAAGCACTAGACTTTCAATTTCCCTAACGTCCTCACTCGAAGAGACTACAGCGATCTGCTTGTCTCTTTTTGATGCTGGCCCACACCACGGTGGCCAATCCCGAACCGCAGAAATCGAACGTTTCTTGAACTTAGGGGTAGGGACAACCCCTTTCTCTCCTTGTCTGGTACTTGCATCCATTGAATGGCACTTAATCAAGCGACCCAATTAAACTTTAAATCAAAACTTAAATGAGACAACACCAAATCTTAATCGAATACTCTTACCGAAATAGATCCAAATCCTGAAGGCTCCTACTTGATTATGAGAGTTGTCGAAATCCCTACATAACTTATGTTAGATTCGACTCTAACATTAAATCAATGAAAAGAAGTGGCCTTCGGCCTAAGGTTGCGTCTTGCTTACCTTTACTGATCAAATCCCGGAAGATCCTTAATCCCCCTTAATGCTAGCCCAACAGAGATCCCTAAATCAGCCCTTCCAAGATTCGGCTACCCACACACATATACAAAGTTAGGCATCTAACTTTCGACAACCAAATGAAAGAGAAGCAAAATGACAAGAAGAGAACCCTAACCAACTATTAGATCCGATAGAAACAGGGTCTGACAGATTTGGCCTAGAGATCAATCTTGAAAAACAAAATTGAATGGAAAAAGAGAAGAAAAGAATATAACCACAAGGAGAAAAGAAAATATGAATGAGAGATTCGTCCAAGACTCAAAGAAATAGAAGGGTTATTCGGCTTCTAGCAAATGAAAAGAAAAGAGAGGGTTAGGGTTTATGGGTGTTTTGGCTATGGTGGAAGTAAAGAGAAAGGTTCGGCTTAAGTGAGGGAGTGAACAATTCCAAGAGAAAGAAAAAAGAAAAAGATGAATGCCCCAAATAGAAATCTCACTTTCGGTTTTGGCCTCTAAGAGACAGGGAGAAAAGAAACACACAATTACTAGCTTTTGGTACACCACTTTTGGCAAAGAGCTAAAAGAAAAGAAAAGAAAACCGAAAGTAAAATGACCCCCTAAATAGCTAAAGCACATTCGACACCTATCTCTCTTCCATATGACCGAAAATGTCACCTCCCCCTAGCATCCAATATTCGGCCAATTCCTCCTCTCTCCCAAATCCCTTCTTTTCCTCCTATTTTTCTTCTTCACCTCTCATTCAAATGAATTTGAATGTTTTAAACCTCCAAAAGCTCTTCACCACTCATTCAAACATCTTGACCAAGTCTTCCTCCCATCTTTCCAGAGTTCAAATGCCGACCAACTCTCCTACTCCCTTGACGCAAAAAGCAACCCCAAAATGTTTCCTCTGCAGCTCGAACCTTGCCCTACTAGCTTCCTGAGGTGTCACGCCCTTATGCACTAAGTGGCGCCTCCCTTGCCACTCTACCACCTGATCTCTTGTGTCTTAAGCTCAACATAAGAACCCTTAAGGCCTAACTCCCCTAGCTCTCCCCTAAAGGCTCTAAACCAAAAATTTACCTAAGGTCCAAACTTAGCCTCAAGATTTCCCGAAACCCCCAAACACATACAAATAGCATATAGAGCACACTACCACATACATATAACTTAAGAAGAGATGCAAGACCCCTAAACCCTGGATGTTACAAGGTTAGTGGAGATAATTAAGGGATTTGGGGAGATTATTAGATTTTATTTTGTTTTAATCTTTTTTCCAAATTTCTCTCCCCTTCCAAAATTTCTGACGTCAAATCCTCCTGTTTCCCTCCTTTTAATTTTTCTTTTCTCCATCTCTACAACTTGCTATTCTGGGTTTTCGTTTCGATTGGTGGTTACGCTGATCGATCGGGTTGTTGGAATTGATAAATTCCCTTTTTATAAGTTGAATTATGTTGTCATTTATTTCTGGTTCGGGATTTTTAGAGATAACAATTTATGGTGAATGAAAGGTGATTTTTCGTGCTTAGGAACATATTATGGAGCAGAGAATTACACTTCAATGGTTTAGAACGCATTAGTGATGGTGGTCGTTGGTGGTAAGTTAGTATTGTATTGACCCTTAAATGTGTGAACGGTATGTATGATGTATGTACTGAGCATGATGATTATATGAATGAATACTAAACTATCTGTATAACTAATATACATGTATAAGCATGTCATATACTGTATGTTGCATTGTATTAGGTTGGGATGTTGATATTTGGAGGAAGTGTACTGAAAGGCTCTAAGCCTATTATCTGGCAGCTCAGCTGCAATTTATTGATTATGTGCCGCATTCAGTACTACTTGGATTGTAAGGATGGGTGGGTGTTTTAAACCCCACATGGAGTGTAGGGATGGACGAAGATGGTTTGTAGAGGCTGGTTGGGTAGGATTCTATTTACTGATTGATGTATATCTGATACTGTTACTGTGATGGGCTTAGGCCTTAATGCATATCTGATACTAAAACCGAAATGGGCTAAGGCCCGAACTGCTACTGAAACTAAAATGGGCTTAGGCCCAGACTGCATTGACTGTTTGTTGTGTTTGGCTGTATGCATGACTTCTATGGGAATTACGCATTGATTTTACATAAACTCACCCCTTTTTATTTTAATTGTACAGGTAATCCCCAAACTTTGATGGATTGGTGCGGCGGAGGACTCCATGGTGACCACATAGCTGTTAAACTATTTTAATTCCATTTAAGGTTTTTAATTCTTGTTTAGTTTGGAGTATTTTTTTATATAATTTGGACTTTTAGACTGTTTGCTTTTATTTTGGGGTTTTTACTATTTTTATGGAGTATTAAACGGCAAAGCTTAACGAAAACTCGATTTCATTTAAAATAGCGGTTTTCTTATAATGCCACGGTTTTAAAAGCTTCCGCCATAGAATATGTTTTTAAATGAATCAAATTAACGAGAAAATGATTTTGAAACCAATGAGAGATTAATAGAAGATAATAAATGAAAACAGTTTTAACTTGTTAAATTCGCTTTCAAATTCCATTCCACGTGACATCGCCAGATTTGGCTTTAACGTCTAGGCCGGGTTTGGGGTGTTACAAATTCACATATTCAAAAACACATTAGCACATAGTTCACAAGATAACATAGGTATGAGAAAGCTTACACTCAGAATTTAGAGTAGGGGTTTAGGCTATTACTAAATTCCCAAGTACATTGACTCATGTCCACAAGCAATTTTTCCTAACACTCACCAATTACACTTTTGCCAAAAAGCTGAAAGCTCAAACTAGCCTTTCCTTGCCTTTATCTCTACTCGTAGAAGGTTCTATTGAATCAAAAACTTCAACACAATAAATTCACACAGCAATACATCCAAAACTTAGACAAGGACTCGTTACAAGCATACAAAACATAAGCCTAGACTAAGTTCTCATGTAACCAAAATTTATAACATAGCAAACTTTAAATTTAAATATCTCGATCTATACTTAATATTTTTGCGTAAAACCAATTCCGTTCATCTTATAATGCACCTACGACTGATTCTTAACCTTTAAACTACACAAAACTACTCAATTCAAGATATTAAATTTTTGACATGTTTTATGGCTATTTTCTAAGAATTTATTAAAACTCAAGAAATCTTTAACAAAACTTCAAAGTTTAGAAACCTTCTAATAATGTTAAAACAAGTTGAAAAACACTTTGAAACCATGTTTTTATCCCTAAACCTAAAATTCACCATTAAAGACTCGATTTTCTGCTTTTATTTAAATAATGTGTTTCAATGGCTAAAATCCAGTTTAAGGGGCTAGATATCATTTAAAACTCATAGAAAGTCGAATGGTTACCTTTGATGGAAGAAAATGGAGCTTAGAAAACCCAATTTGGAGAAGATGATGTAGATGATGAAGTTTTTAGGTTATTTTATTGGTTTTTATAGAGGATTAAGAATTAGAAGTAAAAATTGATTGGGAGAGTAAAGGGAAAACAAAAGGATGGCACCAATATGGGGAAAAAGATGATGTGAAAACTATTTGGAAAAGGGGGTTTTAAGGTTGATTCGGACATTTGGTCAAATTTATTCATAAAATCTCTTATTTTTGACTCTTTTGCAAATTAGTCCTGTAACACTCTAAACCCGGCATAGACGTCCAGCCCAAGTCTAGAGAGTTACATCATTGATACTAAAATACCACATACATATAATGCAATAAAACTAAACCTCATGTTGCATGATATCCATCACAAATATTAATTGAGTATATAATCTTCCAAAAGTCATACTATTATAGTTTACTAAAATTCCTAAAGTAGTATTTAAATGTAAGATAAAATCTAGATCGAGCTCTCGCAATTCCGACCCATTCAAGTTTGAGAACCACCTTAAAACCAATCAGTATATAAATGAGTTGTGAACTTAATGCATAAAAGGTGTTCATTCAAGTGAAATATAATTGAAAAACCATTCTCGAATCATAAGATTCGATTAAGCAACAGAAGTTGTTTCAGTTCAGATACAGAATATGTAACATCCTGGAAACTAGGGGTATGTAATATTGTGTAAGTGCATGTTATATTGATTTTGTGTGTTGTTTAAGAGTGTTTAGGGGCCCTAGGGAGGCCTAGGATCGAGTTTGAGGCCTGGTAAAATTTTGGTTTTTGGGTACTTTAATGGGGTGAGCTGGGGAAAGTAGGGCTTGAGGTTATTTAAGTGTGTTTGTAATCATAAGTAAGGTAGTGGCATAGTGGTGGGGAAGTCAACATGCATGCAAGGGAGTGAGGTTCGAATCCCACATGCTGCAAATTTGGCTTTTATTTTGTGCCCAAGATGGATAAGAGGTGGAATTGACTTGGACTCTACAAGGAGGTTGGAGACTCAGTCAAATTAATTTGACTGTGTAGAGGGGAGTAAGTGTAGGAGAGAATCAAGGAGAATCAAGGGATTTCGAGAAGGGGGTTGAGAGTTGGCCTAACATGGGAGTTGTGAGAGGTGAATTTCAGCTATGGGTTGTTTTGGCAAGGGAAATTCGGCATTTTGAAGTTAGATAGCAAAACCGAACCTTTAGAGTGTTGTGCAACGTTTCTTTTCTTTCGCTTTTCAGGTCAAAGCTATTCTTTGCATTTTCTTTGATTGGTCGAATCTTCTCTACTACTCTCTCATTTAATGCATTCCGTTTCCTCTCCTCTTTTTGGTTTTTTTCACTCCCTTTCTTCTAACCGAATCTTTGCTCATATCCTCGAACTAAATTGCTTCTTCTGTTGCTTGTAAGTTACTGAAATCTCTTTTCTTTTTTTCTTCATCTATACACTGGTGGCACCGGTTTTTTTTTTGTTGGTAAAGCCAGAAAAATCACCTTTATTCCGAATTAGTTCCCTTTAGCTGAACTTTTGGAAGCACGAAACTTGGTTCTCATCTGATCGCCATATCTCTCTCTCCATTCAGCTTGTCCTTGATTAGAAGCCGAAGCTGTTCACTCTTTCCTTGTTCGAATCATCTATAATCACAAGGTAATGGTATTCTTGCTTTTCTGTCTTTTCTTTTCGGTCTTATGTTACACATATTTGAAGTGGCTATTTCTCTCGTCTAATCCCTATTTTCATCTCTTATCATGCCATAGCTGAATCTATGGAAGTTCGGTTCCTCACTGATCAAGGTAGGGAGTTCTCTCTCTGGTTCTTTTTTGAATTTTCTCTTTTCATTTCACTCTGCTAAAATTGAATCTACAACTTTGTCTAGACCGATTGTTTTAGGGATCAAGCAACTCTCTCCTCTTCTCATTAATCATTCAGATTTTGAAAGTGGTGGTAAGATCCGAAACCCCTTATTAGACAACCACCATTTCTCATTGTGGTACTTTACTGATCATGAATTTCTTCATGGAGGCGAGTGATAGCCGTTTTAAGGGGGTAGCGATAAGGGATTCTAAGGAGAGTGGACTCGTGGACCCTACTCTCAAGTTCAAATGGCGTAAGGTGTCAGCGATTCAAGATTTTTGTCGGGTTGTGGAAGGGAGCCGACATCTATTTGGGATAGGCAAATTGTTGTTGTTCATGCTAGTGAGGGTAAGTATTAGTAAATTGCATGGTTAGTTGTGGATTAAAGATCTTCCATTTCTATTGTTGTAAGTTAATTGTGTGGTATGTTGGCATAGGTGACGGCGATCAAGAGTGTATAGTTCTTCGCGTAATCAAGTGTGTAATCTCACACCTTTATTCGTTTTGTTTTGTATTATACGTGTCGGCTAAAAGCTGAAATACCCTTAATGGGTAAGCAGTTGAGATACCCCTAGTGGGTGAGGTTGGAGATAAACTAGTTGAGTTAATTTACGGTTATACCCTCTTTGGTAGATTAGCATGACTGTGTGTATTCTGATTCTCTGACATATCAGTATATTCATGCATACACTAAATTAATATGACATGATATGTTGCATGGGATTGGGTTAATGATGATCGAGGAAGTGTAATTCGGTGGCTTTGCCACATATTATAGTGACTCTGTCATAATCTGTCTGGTGGCTATGCCACGTATATTTTGTTAATTTGGTGGCTCTACCACAAATTCTTTGATGAGTAGCATGACTTCCATCGATGTGTGTAGCGGATGGAGGGTTGATTGTAGAAATCCCCACAGATGTGTTGGGCGACTGCGGGTGGTGTGTAGCGAACAGATAATTAGTTTGGGTTGGGTTGCATTGCATGCATTATCTGTATAACCATGCTAATAGGGCTCAGGCCCAGTTTTTTTCTGTATGGGCTAAGGCCCAATCTGTTTCTGTGGGCTCAAGCCCAGTATTGTCTGAATGGGGAAATACACACTGGGTTCTCGTAACTCACCTCTCTGCTTTAATTTTCTAGGTAATCCCTAGCATTGAGGATTTGGAGCTAGGGTGGACTCTGTGGTGGCCATACACCGTAATCTTAGTAATCCCGTTTTACCTTACTATAAATTTTATTTTTAATTTGGGTTTATGTTTTGTAATAAGGCCTCTGGGATTTTATTTTGGGTTTTAACTTTTAATTCGGTTATTATTTATTATTAAGTGTTCAATACGTGATTTTCCTAAAACATTAATACCTATTTTCCCAAAATGTTAACGAACGGTTAAAAACTATAATTTATAAAACTCTGGGCTATCTTAAATGTTGATAACTCTTTCCAAAATATCGCTTTTTTGCAATTCACTGAATCTGATTTCGATTATAAACAAAGTCTTTGGAAACAATAATAATAATGTTTTGCTAGAGAACTATAAAACGAATTGTGTTTTTCATAAACAACAAAACTCAAGGTTTCAAAAGGAATCCAAATTTTTAACGGAAGCGCAAGATTTAGACAACCTCTCTATGTGAAACGCCAGATCCTGTTGTAACATCTAGGCCGGGTTTGAGGTGTTACAGAATAGTTCAGTTATAGAAGCAGAAGTAGTTTGAGTTTCATTCACAAAACAGATCAGTTTATATGCAGGTTTTTCCTACCCCAATCGCTACACACCATCTTCCGGCCATCCCAACACACCATTAAGGGCATTAAATGCCCATCCAACCCTACACACCATAGAGTGTCTGTCTGACATGTTTACAGATAGCAGCTTAGCTACTAAATCAAAATATGACAAAGTGTAAGATTAAGAGTTATTCGCATTGTGGATTAGCCACTAGTTTGAAATAAAGTACTTCCATCTTCACAATATCTCGACCCATGCATATGCAGTGCACAAATATCCATAATTACATAGTACAATTCAATATTAGAAGTAACTATCACAATACGCATACAGTTATGTTATACATATGTCAATCATAGAGCATCACAGAGCCATCATACAATCGATTTCAGATCATTCATTCATTGAGGAGGTCAAGATCAGTATCGGCATACACATGGCCTCATAAAAGCAAGATTTGGACCCAATTTATATGCCACACGGCCTGGGCACACGCCCTTGTCCTTGCCCGTATGGTTCACACTGCCTGGACACATGCCCGTGAGTTACACTACTTGGACACATGTCCGTGTGCTTGGCTGTGTGGTGTCGATAACCACATTTTTTGGCGATCAAAATTCACAAAAAATGAAGTTCTTGGCACGCATCTGAAGGAGTTTTGATGCAAAATGACGTAGGAAGATTTCAGAACCTAATATGACCATCCAATAATCAATTACACCATAATTCTCAATATTTTATTAAAATCAAGCTATCGTCAAAATTATTTCAAAAGTTTCGACGTAACCCCATCTCAATTTGGATACTTTGTAACACATCAAAAAATCTTATTTTCATATGTTTGTGACACAATTGTATGTCTGCTTCAGTGGTTAAGTGTTCTGGTAAGTGTCTAAGAGGTCTTAAGTTCAAGCATTAGGTTGGGCAAATTTTTGTTATTAAATGAATAAACCACTATCTCTAATTAGTAGGCTTATAAATAAATGTTGGTAAAATATGTCAGAATGGGCCTGCTAGTCTGCTAGTTAAGTGGATTTTTAAGTGGCTGAAGGTCTGAGGTTCGAATCTCTGGAAGATCAAGGGGATTTATTTTTACTACTTGTGCCGTATGAGTGGTGTAGTTTGACTGAAATTTTGAGTATTTGAGGAGTGTGGGGATGTTGTGGCCGATTTTTAGGAGGATAATGAGGGGGATTTTGTACTTGTGGGATTGGTGGAGGAAAATAAAGAATTTGAGGTGTAGTAGGAAGTGGACGGTTTGTGGAGGGATAGTAGGAGAGTTTTTAGGAGCGAGTTAGGGGAGGTTGAGGATTATCCAAATATGATTTCATTTCTTTTTACTGTTTTGAAAATCCCTAAAGTGTTCCTCTTTCTTTTTGATGGTTACTCTACCTTCTCCTTGGTGAAATACTGCTATTTTCTTTCCTTTTTGATCTTTATTTGCTTTTTTCCCCACCTTGTTGCTGAATTTTGGTTCTTCTTGCACCACTCTCCCTTTCGTTCTCTCTATTCATATAGTTCTTTGGCGTGATATTGAGTCTTGTGCATGTGGTAAGTCCAATATCAATTTTGGCTTTTGTTTCTCTCAACTTTTGATTGACTATTCTTAGTTATTTGGTGCCAATTTTTGCTATTCAACTTTCTGCTGATTGTTTTCCCCTTTCCATCTTTTCTTCTTCTTTTGTTATTTCCAGCCAAAATTCCCCACTTGCTGTCGTTTTCTCCTCCTTTACTCATGAGTGCATTTCGTTCTTCTTTTTTTGTGCAAACCTTAGCCACTTGTGCGGTAAGTGGTAAATTGTTAACATTATTTTGATTGAGTAATTTTGATAAACTAACTATGGGGTTCTAGCAGTAAAAAATTGTACTGTTTCTTAGCAAGTAGATTGGAAACCTTACGGTAAGTGTTCATTGCTTTATAGATGAGTCCGTTAGTTTCGGGATTTGTTGTCTAATCATAAAGAAAGATTGATTATGGTGTTGTATTGGTCAATTGTAGGTATTGAAGTGCTCAAGAGGGCTTAGGTATCAAAAACACTATAGGTGTGCAACCGTAACACTATAAACAAAAATCGATAAAAAGTTGAAACTGTGATTATCGATGCCACACGGGCGGGCAACCACTCACGTGGTAGGCTATGTGACCAAACACGGGCGTGTGATTGACGATGCTAGCCGTGTGCGGTACACTAGCCAGACCAACTTGGGCCGTGTGGGCTACACGGGCATGTGGGATTTTTGGGCCAGGACGTGTGATCCACACGGCCAAACCATTTTGGACTGTATGGGCCATACAGGCATGTAGGCCTACATGGGCCGACAACATGGGCTTGTACACCTATTTTGACTATTTAACTCCTAAAGTTGCAACTGTGGACCTACTGTAGTGTCAGTAAGCTTACTTAGACCCCTAATTGACTGAAATGAATGTATGACTGATACGATTATGCATGTTATTAAACATGATGATGTCCCACTGATTTCATACTGTATGCCCTGATTTTATTCATGATATTATGTTTTAGCATGTCATAAATGTACACTGCATGGAGTGTAGGGTTGGATAGAGTTAGAGTGTAGAGGCTGGATGGGTAGGATTTAATACTGTATATCTATTACTATACTAATTATTAATACTGTAATGGGTCAAGGCCCAAATGCATGACTGCTTCTATATTAGAGAGGGCTAAAGCCCTAACTGAGACTGAAACTGTTACTGATATGGTCTTAGGCCAGACTATGATTGCATTCTATATGCTTGATTATATGGGGATTAAACATTGAGTTTTCA
Organism: Gossypium rotundifolium; assembly: GCA_025506655.1. Classification (NCBI taxonomy): domain Eukaryota; kingdom Viridiplantae; phylum Streptophyta; class Magnoliopsida; order Malvales; family Malvaceae; genus Gossypium; species Gossypium rotundifolium. Next base: position 82,675,745 of record CP106726.1, read on the forward strand.
TAAACTCACCCTTCTGTTTTATCTGTAAAGGTAATCCTCAAACTTAGGCGGATCGGAGCGGTGGATGACTCAGTGGTGGCCACACGACCCCCTTTTTACACTGTTTCATAATTACTTAGGTTTTAAAGTTTTATTTGGGGTATTTTACTATAATAATGGCCTTCTTGGATTTTTAATTTTATTTTGGGGTTTCTATTGTTTTGATTTACAACTTCTAGTAGTAGGGATAATCGAGCTTTCAAAACGAATCAAAACAAGATACGCACAAATATGCAAACTATTTTAAAAAGCTATCACAATATATGACGTTTTGGAAATTAATAACATTTTGAAATAGAATAACTTTTAAATATGAATCACGTTTGAAATTGATTGACACGTCTTGGAATTAAGTATAAGAGAGTGTAAAGAAGTGATAAAGAAATGAGGTTTTCACTTTTCAAAAAACACTACCATATGACACTGCCAGATTCAGCCATAACATCTCGACCGAGTTTGGGGTGTTACATTGAGTAGTATCAGAGCCAGGTTGTAAAAATCGGTTGTGGATTTGGGTTTTAAGATTTGATTTTCTAAGAAATATTTTGTAGTGATTGGAAATGATTTGACCAAATGTATGGTACACCGAGTCTCTGGCGCCGATCATGTAAGTTTACTGAAATTGTCATGTGTTGTAAACTGAAACTGATATAGATAGCATAAACTAAAGCCTACTATAGAAAGACTGAAAACACTCAAGTTAGTGTATACTGATATTATAGTAAAACCGATAGACACTGATAGACAAAGCATTATACGAAAACAAGCTTTACACTTCTGATATTGTTTCACATAAGATATATGTTATTAATTATTGAAACTATAAACTGATACATAAAACTGTTAATATAGATAAACCCAATTAGACAATGAGCACTAAAGGTACTCGTGGACGGGGTATAAGAGGTCGTGGTGGAGGTCGTAAAGGGGCTCGAGTTGAGTCCTCTTCACTGGGCGATATGCCAAATTTGGACACTATCAAGACACTGGTGTCGCATGTTACAAAGACCTAGTTTGGGTCTGGGTCTCATGATCGAGCGGCTAGGGACGACGCATTGTCCCAGGCTATGTTGAGAATCTTAGAGAGGGTCGTTGGGGCCAATACTGGAGCTGGAGGTTGAGGGTTGGTATGTGGGTGCCAATTATGTGGATACCTGTAGGAGAGAGTTCCTTAATCTGACTCAGGGAGATAGATCAGTGGCCGAGTATGAGGCCAAATTTTTACGACTAAGTCGCTATGCACGTGTTATGGTGGCGACTGAGTATGAGAGATGCGTTCGCTTAGAGGATGGCCTTAAGGATAATATGAGGGTACTGATAGCTCTACAAAGGAGTGAGACTTTGTTGCACTGGTTGATAAGGCAAATATCATCGAGGAAGTAAAGCGAATTGAGCACTAGAATAGAGAGAGAAGTAGGAGAAAGAGGGATTTGGAGCCCTCGAGTTCCATTCAGAGGCATAAGAAAAAGGCCAGAGATGATAGGTCGATTAGAGTTGGGGCTTCTATTGCTACTACCAGACAACCACCGTGTACTGGCTATGGTAGACGCCATCAGGGTGAGTGTTGGAAAAGAACTAGGCTTATTTGAGGTACGGTTTATTAAAGCACTGTATTAGAGATTGCCCGCGGAGGTCCGATCAAATGCAAGCTTCTGGTATGGGTACTGCACCACCGAGACTAGTTCAGTAGCCATCGAGAGGCCGTGGTCAGGCCAAGGGTGGTAACAGTCTGGGCCGTGGTCAGAGAGCACTGGGCAGAGGTGCTAGTCGCACTGAGGCAAGGTAGCCGGCTCTAGTTTATGCTGCTCATCGTTGAGAGGATAGAGATGCTCCGAACATCATTACGGGTATGTTCTTTATTTATAATGTACCTTATTCTGCACTGGTAGATATAGGATCCACTCACTCCTATATAGCTCGTACCGTATCTAAAAACTTGGGTATGCTAGTTGAGAGCATTATGAGTGAGGTCACTGTACTGAGTCCATTGGGGCGGTCAATAAGGGTTCACAAACTATTTAGAGATGTTCCTCTAGAGGTTCAAGGAGCTATCTTTTTGGCTAATCTGATGGAACTGCCTTTTGGAGAATTTGATCTAATACTGGGAATGGACCGGTTAGTCAAACACCGAGTGAGCTTAGATTGTGCCACAAAAAGGGTTGTATTGAGAACTGAGGAGGACAGTGAGGTAGTCGTTATTGAGGAGCCTTGAAACTACTTATCGAATGTGATTTCTGTATTGAGGACTGAAAAGTTGGTTTGTAAAGGATGTGAGGCGTATGGCCTACATCAGTGTTTCAGATTCTAGGGATTCTTCGATTAAGGATATCAGGAAGGTTAAAGACTTTTTGGATGTTTTTCCTGAAGAGCCACTTGGTTTACCTCTGAATCGTGAAGTAGAGGTCGGGATTGAGCTCATTCCTGGTACAGCTCCGGTATCTATCGCCCTTTATGGGATTGCACTGAAGGAGCTTGTGGAGCTTTAGGCCCAAATTCAAGAGTTATTGAATTGCGGGTTCATTCGCATTAGTGTGTCTCCGTGGGGGCACCAGTAATGTTTGTGAAAAAGAAGGATGGATCCATGCGTATGTGTATCAACTACGGGCAACTGAATAAGTTGACCATCAAGAATAATTACGCCCTACCGAGGATAGATGATCTGTTTAACCAATTACGAAAGGCTTCAATTTTCTCCAAGATTGACCTCTGATCAAGATATCATCAATTGAGGGTTAAGAAGACTGATGTGCACAAGACAGTATTTAGGACTCGATACGGTCATTATGAGTTCCTAGTGATGCCATTTGGATTGACGAATGCACCAACATCTTTCATGGATCTGATGAACCGAGTATTCCATCCCTCTCTGGATTGGTTCGTAGTGGTATTTATTGATGACATACTAATGTATTCGAGGACTAAAGATGAGCACGATAAACATCTCAGGGTGGTTCTACAAATTTTGTGAGAGAAACAACTATACGCCAAGTTCAATAAATGTGAGTTCTAGCAATGTGAAGTAACGTTTCTGGGACATGTGGTTTCTCCTGAGGGGATTAGAGTCAATCCTTAAAAGTCTGAGGCCACCATGGATTGGAAGCAGCCTAAGACTGAAATCGAGATTTGTAGCTTTCTAGGACTGGCAAGGTATTATTGACGGTTTGTAGAGGGGTTTTCACTGCTCGTCGCAACCTTGACTAAGCTGCTACGTAAATGTATGCTGTATAACTAGACTGACGCGCTACAAGAGAGCTTTGAGAAGCTTAAGACTATACTGACGGAGGCCCCTGTTTGTTACAGCCAAAGTCTGAAAAAGGGTTTACTATCTATAGCGATGCATCACATGTTGATTTGGGGTGTGTGTTGATGCAAGAGGGTAAGGTGGTAGCGT